>SNQJ01S0116227.1:27917-50582 GCA_010110895.2 Picea sitchensis | reverse complement strand
AGCCACAAGTTATATTTTTGGTAATGGTGGGCACCTAACTTGGGAGTTCTATCTTCAATTTCTCTATCTAGTTTGACATCTATCTAATAGAATTTGGGAGTTGCATGTAAGGAAAGAAGGAACACTTTGTGGAGGTTTATGTCGAGTAACTTTTGTCAATTTAGAGCTAAAGGAGAATGCTCCACTTGTGAGTGATTTGGTTAATCTTATCCATCATGAATCAAGTTTAGTCTTGCTAGGAAGAGGGCATGCCATTTTAGTATATTTTGGGTAGCTTTTTTCACTATATTTTTAGAGCAAGTGCACCCTTAGAGAAATTCATGATGCTCATTTTTTGGTTTTTATTTTGAGTCTCTTTGGTGCTTCTTACTTGGATATTCTTCTTAGTAGGTTCCAATGATTATTATTGGTAGATTCCTTCTATATTTAACATCTGAATAGTGTGCCCTCCTCAAGATTTTATGCTATGATATTTTTGGGTTTGATTTATGTTGCAAGATCTATTTGATTTAGGTTAAGTAGTGACTGTAAGGTAAAATGTCTATTATATTAGAAGAAAAGATAAATAATGTAGAGAATAACATTGAGATAGCAACAGAATACGAAAATACTATAGAGATAACAGTGGAACAACAAATTATATGGAACCACAACACCAAAATTATACATTTATTGATAGGAAACAAGGTTCACTTGCCTCTTCGAGGGGGCAACCTCTAGCAAAGCAGAGCTTCATTAAAATAATTCTTCAAGACACAACTTATCATACCCTCTACTCCTATTTATACTAAATCTATCTATCCAAAAGAATAATTAGAGGAAGATCCTTCTAGAAGCGGAAGCTTCTATTAGGTCTTCTTACATTTGACTTATTCCTCCTTATTGCTAGGCCTTATTAATATTGACCATTATTACATGGAAATATATTATTCTACCCACTTGAGGGGTTAGGGAGGTTAGGTCCCTAACACGCCCTCCCCCTTAAAACCAACCTTGTTCTCAAGGCTTGAGATGAGGAAATTGTTGCAAAATGGTAGTTGGCTCCCAGGTGCCATCTGCTGGAGTTGTATCTTTCCACTGGACTAACACTTCCTTGATGGTGGACTGACGAAGATGACGCTCACGCTGTTCCAAAACTACTTGTGGCTGCAACCAGATGGATCCTTCTTCATCCAACTCAGGAAGGCTGGTTTGATTTTGGCACTTAGTTCTAATCACCTTCTTTAAGTAGGAGACATGAAAAGCAGGATGGATATTAAAAGGACTAGGAAAAACTAACTGATAGGCCACCTATCCCATGCACTTGAGAACTGTACAAGGACCATAAATTTGGGTGCCAATTTCTGACAATGTTCAGCCTTGAGTGAAGTTTTCTTATAAGGTTGCAATCGAAGAAATACCTGGTCTCCTTCAGCAAATTGACATTCTAAGCGACCTTGATCTACTTGTTGCTTCATGCAATTCTGAGCCATGACCAAATTCTCTTTGAGGGTATGGAGAATAACATCTTGAACTGTAAGCGTTTGGACAACTGCTTGGACCTTCGAGACACCTAGCATGTAGGAGAGAATGGAAGGTGGATTTTGTCCATATATTGCTTCAAAAGGAGTCATGCAAGTAGTTGTATGGTAAGAAGTGTTGCACCACAATTCAGCTAATGGTAACCATTGAACCCATTGATTTTTCCTTTGAGAGGTAAAACACCTCAAATATATCTCCAAAGACTTGTTGACAACTTCAGTTTGACCATCAGTGGGGATGATAGGCGGTGCTGAGATGTAATTGGGTGCCTTGTAGCCTGAACAGTTCTTGCCAAAAATTGCTGGTGAAAGTGGGATCTCGATCATAAAAAATAGAATGAGGCATGCCATGAAGCTTGAAGACATGATCCATGAAAAGTTGAGCCATGGTGGATGCGGTAAATGGGTGTTGAAGAGCACATAAATGAGCATACTTGGAAAGAGGATCAACAACCACCAAGATGACTGACTTATTGCTTGATTTAGGTAATCCCATAATAAAACCCATATATATGTCCCTCCAAATAGCGGGTGGAATTGGAAGCGGTTGTAGTTTTCCAGGAGCTTTGATTGTTTCGCCCTTGTTGAGTTGAAAAACATCACATTCTGCCACAAAAGTGCGAACATCCTTTTTCATACCATCCCAGAAAAAAAAAATGTTTGACCTGGTCATAGGTTTTGGTAAACCTTGAGTGCCCAGTGTTGGGTGTAGCATGAAGCTCAGAAAGCACTGTGGATTTAAGTTGTGACTGTTTACTTAAATACAAACGACCTTTGTAGCAAAGCTCATCATTGTGCTAAGAGTACCCTGGGGAAATTGGAGAATTGGCTTGCAATTGTTGGATCATATGCGAAATTTTAGGATCTTGTAGTCATTCCTGGTGAACAGCTTGGAGCCAATCTGGTACAATGAAGGAAAGGGAGAAAATGGACCCTTCATCTTCATATTTTCGAGAAAGAGCGTCAACAACCACATTTTATTTTCCTTTCTTGTTAATGATCTCATAATCATATCCAAAGAGCTTAGATACCCATTTTTGTTGCTCCAGGGAGGAAGGTCGTTGCTCCAGAAAATACTTGAGGCTTTGATGATCTGTCTTAATTTGGAAGCATTTCCTCAAGAGATAAGGGCACAAGATATCCACAACATGCAAAATAGCCAACATTTGCTTTTCATAGATTGATTGGCCCAAATGGCGTTCTGACAATTGTTTGCTGGTAAATGCCAAAGGTATGGCCTCTTGCATAAGGACTGCTCCAATTCCTCTCCTGGAGGAATCACATTCTGGGACAAAGGCCTTTGTGAAATCAAGAAGGGCTAAGACTGGAGTAGTGCACATAGCCGCCTTCAAGGCTTGAAAGGCCCGATCAGCTGCGACAGTCCACGTGAAAGAATTATTTTTAAGGAGAGCAATGAGAGGAGCCACAATATTTCCATAATTCTGAGCACATTTAGGATAATAACATGTTAAACCCAGAAAACCACACAACCTTTGGATAGTTTTGGGGCGAGGCCAATCCTGTATTGCTTCAATATTCTTAGGATCCATCTGGACACTAGCCTTGCCAACAATATGATCCAAGTACTTGACTTTTGAGGCACCAAAGGCACATTTAGAGTGTTTGAGGAAAATTTGGTGTTGAGAGAGTAGATGGAGAACTTGATCCACATGGGCAAGATGGGATTGCCAAGTTTTAATATAGAGGAGAATATCATCAAATAAAACTAAGACAAAATGATAGAGAAAAGGATGGAAGACATGATTCATGAGGATTTGGAAGGTGGAGGGGGAATTACACAGGCCAAAGGGCATGACCAAGAACTCATAGTGACCCTCATGAGTTTGAAAGGTAGTCTTCAGGATGTCAGCTTCTTTCATACATATCTGGTGGTAGCCAAAACAAAAATCAAGTTTAGTGAAGTACTGAGCACCACTCAACTCATCCAAGAGATCATAAATGACATGAATGGGAAACTTGTCCTTGAGGGTGAGTTTATTGAGGGCATGAAAGTCAATACACATGTGCCAAGTACCTTCTTTCTTGAGTACCATGACCACATGAGAAGAATAAAGGATGGTACTGGGGCAGATAACACCCGCTTGGAGCAATTCCTGCACTATTTTCTCAATTTCATTCTTTTGGGCAAAGGGATGACGATAAGGGTGAAAATTGGGAGGAATACTGCCAGGAACAAGGGGGATGGAACGATCATGAACACCATGAGAAGGCAGAAGTCCTCGAGGAGTGGAAAAAACAACTTGATGTTTGGAGAGGATAGCTTGGAGGTCAGGATGCACAGAGGGTGTCTCAACTGCTTGAATGGAATGGATTTGAGCAATAATACAAGAGTGGTCTTTCTTGAGGAGATTTTCCATGCGATGGGAACTGATGATCTCAGGAGAACCAACTGTGAGACCTTGGAATTGATACCTTTGTCCGTCCTGTTGGAATTGCATGGTTAATTCCTTAAAATCCATAAGAATGGGACCCAAAGTGTGTAACCATTCAACACCTAGCATAATGTCACAACCGCCCATGTCAATGGAAAACATATGAGATTTCAGGTGGTAGTGTCCATTTTGAAGACATACATTTTCACAACGCCCACCACATTTCATGGACCCCCCATTGGCTATCATGATTTGAAAATTATTGACAACACGAATATACCAATTGGTTTCCTGGGCAATGCGACGATGAATAAAATTGTGGGTACTACCACTGTCAACAAAGATGATGACCTTCCTATGCTTAATATATCTAATGAGCTTGAGGGTTTGTAGAGCAGAGAATCCAGTGAGGGCATGCAAGGAAATCAATGGGTCAACTTAAGGTGGGTCAGCGGGCTCCTAGGTAGCATCAGGAAGGTAGGGCTATTCAACAAGGGGAATTGTCATATCTTCTTCAGGAACATCTTCGAAAATGGCCATAAAAAGTTTTTGTTCCTTACACTTGTGCCCTTGAAAATATTTTTCATCACAATTATAGCAACGACCCTTCAATTGGTGTTCTACCATTTCAACCCTAGTTAATTTCTGGACCTTGAGGGGAGTGGTAGGGGGGTTAAGATTAGTGGGTCAAGAGCGAGGAACAAAAGAAGGTTTTTTGTTCTAGGAAAAAACAACTTGTTGGGCCTCTTTGGCACATTTAGTAGCTTTCAACCAAGTCTGAAAGCGAGCCATGAGAAATTGGGATCGAATTTCATCCTTTAGGCCACTGATAAATAATTTGCGGAAGAACGCATCTGACATGCCCTCGGGTTGGAAAGGCCAAATGCTCGAAAGTAGTTATAAAGTCTTCCACTGTGCCTAACTGTTTTTACCTTGTCAAACGACCGAGATAGTTGGTATCAGTTTCAAAGCGGTCATAGAGCTCTGCAACAAATTAGTTCCATGTAATATACCCCCGACGTGAATTTTTACGCCATTGCAACCATTTCCATCGTTCAGGATCTAGATTGAGGACAACATAGCGAAGTTTGGCCAACTCATCAGCAGTAACATGTAGAGAAAAATAACGTTCCATTTGAGTGACCCAACCTGTGGGATCAGAGCCATCAAATTTATTGACCTCAACGTAGGGAAGATGAGGGTCACGATGAAAGGAGTTGGATTGAAAATGCAGAGATTGATAGGAATCAACAACATTTAGTTGGTCCGAGGAGGAAGGACCCAGAGTGCGATTCAACAACTGGTTGACAACAAATTGGAGGGTGCTAAATTGGTTCATGAATTTGGCATCCATGGTGTCAAATTGGTGTTGGACTTGGGTCTCGAATAGTGCAAGGCAGGAATTGGTAGAGCCAATCTCATATGTCACTTGTTGGATGGATTCCTTAGCTTGATTGATGGAAGCTTGCAGGTCTTGGTTGCGAGTGGTGTCCATTTGGAGAGGGGGAGTGTGGGTAAGGGAAAATGGGTGGGTGGGACCACAGAAAAAGACTTATAAGTGATAGGTACCACGACGATCAAGGCGAGAAGGGAAATATAATGGGACAGGTGGAAAAATAGGGAAGCTGGGAAGGGGTCGGGTCCACTGAAAAAAGGGCTTAAAATGAAAGGTACAACTATGATCAGGGAGAAAAGGGGAATCCAATGGGATAGGTCCGTAATAAGTGTGATGGCGGGACCACTATACTTTTTTTTTACTCCTACGGAGTTATACTCCAAGCTGAAGAATAATGCAGTGTTGAAATGCCCAAATTCTTAACAGGAAGAAATATGTAGTAATTTCGCAACCAAAATGAAGGAGGCACAGTTGCGTGACAATAGATCTTGCCTGTTCTATTTCTTTTTCCTTCCTAAGGGTTAGGGTATGCAGGGTGTCTGCACACAAGGGTTTTCCCTGTGCTATAGCTCTATGATATACGTGTGGGGTCCAACAGTAATAATCGGCCCAATATCTCAGGGCACCAACTAAGGAGGTTAGATCCTTCCCTTAGCCATACTACCCGACTACCCAGGTACTAGAGAGTATATTCCCAAGTGATTTTCTCGGTGGCACTATAGTAGTTAGGCTACCAATCAGTTTATCTATAGAGGGATTCAGGAGATCTAGGCCGATCTGTATACAAGTGTTGTTTGATTCACTACCACTCGAAGGGGTACCAACATGGGTTACAAGGATGGCCAACAAATGTGCACTTGAGTACCACTTGTATTTCTTGTGTGTATTACTCCCCAACCACATGTTTATGCACATAATGACAAATCTATGTAGCTTTAAGACACCAAAATACGTCTCTACCCACAATTTTATGCCAAAGAAAGTGCTCTGATACCACTTATAAGGTACCATGTCTATTATATTAGTAGAAAAAATAAATAATGTAGAGAATAACATCAAGATAGACAAAATACGTAAATACTGCAGAGCTAACAACAAAACAACAAATTATATGGAACCACAACGCCATAATTATACCTTTATTGATAGGAAACAAGGTTCACTTGCCTCTTTGAGGGGGAAACCTCCAACATAGCAGAGCTCTATTACAATAATTCTTCAAGATGAAACTTCTCATACCCTCTACTCCTATTTATACTAAATTCATCTTTCCAAAAGAACAATATAGAGGAAGATCCTTCTAGAAGCGGAAGCTTCTATTAGGTCTTCTTACATTTGACTTATTCCTCCTTATTGCTAGGCCTTATTAATATTGACCTTTATAACATGGAAATATATTGTTCTACCCACTTGAGGGGTTAGGGAGGTTAGGTCCCTAACAATGATGCTTGGTAAAGCTACGAGAATTGTTTAATTCATTGAGTGAGTTATACAAAAGATTGTTGCATGAATACTTCTTATAGGAGTAAAAGAATGGTTACTGGTTTGATGAACAAATTATCGTCCTCATATTTAATCTTGATTCCTGGAATTGATTTGTCAGGCAGGTTGCCTTTTGAATTTATTAAAACTAGTTTAGCATTTTAGAAGTTAGCTACCTAATCTTGCATATATTTTTCTTGCATATCGTAAGTCTACAAACCCCATATTGATAATTTGGTGTCCATAATTTAAACAATTAAATTTACTGACAGTTTTGTCGTCGTTGTCGAGGACATGCTAAAGGGATTAGATCATTGTTAGTTTGGTTCTTTAGTTCTTTCATTTTTTTTTTTTTGCATATGATTTTTGTTGCACCAACATTTATGAATTGGAGGAGGAGAAATGGTAAGCCACAAAGATGACCTCACTATAGACTTTATGTAGTGTAAAATCCCGACGCATTCACTTTAGTGAGTTTCTCCGAGACCTCGTCATGTTGGTATCGTGTGTTTCCTTGATGTTAATGTGTTTTCTTTTAGAATAATGGTCCATGAAAAGAAAAAAAACCCATCTTATGTCAATGATAACTCAGTGACATCAAAATCTTAGTACATGGTCATTGATTGATTAAGTTTTCTTTGAGTATGGCGTGTTTCATTTTTTTTTAATTTCATCTAATATTTAGGGTAGAGAAGTTTCAATTATTTTGGGTGTTGTAAGTACCCCCATACACTAATCCATGTTGCAAGACATGAACTATAAACCAACAAAGAGGATCTAAGTATGCTACAAATTTTGTTGAGCAGAGGGGAAAATGCTACTCCAAGAAATCTCTCAAATCCTGACAGTAATTGGAAACATATCTAAATCTCAGGAGGAACAAATCTTGACAGAAATTAGAAATATATCTGCATCTCAAGAAGTAATATAAGAGAAAAGGATCCATGAGCAGCTTCCATAGGAGGAAGATCTAGAAGTTTTTTCTAGTTATCCTTATAAGCACCCAGAGGAGAAAAAAGAGCCATGGGAAACATTTGATGGAGATCATACACTAGAGCCAAAGATCGAAGAATTTACTACATTCTTGTCATTAGATTCCTTGTGCATTCAGTAGTGCAATGGGCATATTTTAGAAGAACTTTGTTTCCTAACAAAGGAAGACATACAACTCATTGCCAATACACAGGAAAGCCAAAGGAACAATGACTGCATTGAAACTTAGTTTAAAACAATCAATAGTCAGTAGTATTCCTCTATTATTCAACATTTCTTAGTATCATATCAATTAAAAGTTGGTTCCGTATATTGTGGAAGCTATTGAGGTATATTTTTTGTACTTGGATATGAGTCTACTTATGATCTTGTTACGTAGATGGATGCATTGGAAGTATTCCTACACTTGAAAATAGTTTTTTTTATGTTAAGCCCTAGACAAAGCCCATGTTATGTATAAAACTCATTATTAATCCCCTTAGTGAATTATTACATTTCTTCTGTTATATTTGTATGTAGGATCTAAACCCCTTCATCACACCCTTTCATTATAATTGTACCCTTTTTCTCCTATATATATACCAAGGAGACCTAGTCTTAGGATCATCTTAACTCATCTCATATTGTATTCTGAAGTGGATATACTGTAAAAGGAGGTTTCCCCCTCGAAGTGGACTATAATTATTGACTTTTTATCATTTTTAAGTGTTTGGATCATAACATTTGGTATCAGAGCATTGATCCTGAGGTTTTTCTTCTCCAAGCAAGTCATCTTGGAATTTTTGCTATAATTTTTTTCTGGGACGATTTAGAAAGAAAAACTTGGAGGTTATTTAGAGGACAAAGTAAGGTATCCATGGTAAAAATTTTGAGCTTTTGAGTCATTATAATTCCGGATATACACCTTGTGGAAGATAGGGTTTCTCGCTAGTCCTATTAACTAGTCTCAAAGAAGTGTTATGGGTGAAATTGTCATATCTTCTTCAGAGAGTATCCAAATTCAGTGAGACTAGTTTCATTGGAAAGAGGAAAGTCTTTAGTATTTATGGTACAAGTTTCAGAATCAGATATTAATTATTGTTCATGTGGAATTTTGTACAAGGTTGCTCTCCTGGAAAGGCAAAAAATCAGTAAGGTTTGGGAAAGTTACTCTAACTTTCAATTGGCACATCCAATTTTAGTCAGACCTATGGCATTGCAGAGAGGAAATATCATCGTACTACATGACAAAATTCCATACTTATAATGGTCTAAATTGCATAAATACATCAGAAAGAATGTCGGCTAGGAGGACAAACTCCAAATTAAGGGTTTGAAAGGTACATAACTTACAATTGGCATGAATTTTTATTGGAAGATCTGTTTTTAGTGATTCAAGATTTGTGATAAAGAGAAAAAATAGTATTATTATTATTTTTATTCTACATGGGTCCAAAAAAGATGTCAACACCAATTAAACCTCTTGAAGTCTCATCTACAACTCAAGAAGAAAATGAGGACATACAAAGTAGGCTATCCAAATTGGACGAACAACTTAAGGATTTGAGTGCTAAAACAAAGGAGGAATTGGTAAACTCACAAAGACAATTTTAAGAAATTGAAAAGAAGATGGATGGAAATAAGAATGACCTTAAAGAGGAAATACAAAAATCCATGAAGGAATTGCAAAATTCCATGTCTTCCATGATCTTTCATGCTCCATATGAGAGACACTTTAAAGAACATATCAAAATGCAAGGAAATAAAGAAAATAAAGGTAGTATTCTAGTGGATCAAACTATTGATAATAAGCCATTTTCTAGTGGTTTTAACTCTAATAGTGGAGTTAACTACAGTGGGGGTCCTAAATTCAACTTTCCCAAGATTGAATTAAATAAATTTGATGGAACATAGGTCTTTTCCTGGTTGAGTCAAATGGAGCAATATTTTGAATTACATAATATTATGGATGATAAGAAAAGGATTCATGTGGCAACTTTGAACTTTGAGATAAAACCATATCAATGGTATCAATGGATAGTGAAAAGAAAACCCCCTTTTTGTCATTATACTTGGGGTCTATTTACAAGAGACTTAGAAGCACAATATGGAAAAGTTTGGGAACAAGACTACTTCACTCAATTGACAAGAATCAAACACTTAGGTGATATTGAAGATTATGATTCAAAATTTCAGGTATTGGCCATAAGGGTGGATAAATTAAGTGATGCACAATTGTTGGAATCTTACATGGGTGGATTAAAAGAAGAAATTAAACATGAGATTTTCTTAAGACATCATGCAAATATTATGGAATCTATGCAATTTGCTCGTCATATTCAAGTCAAGAATAAGGCTACACACAAGTCTACCAATGGAGTATACACAGGAAGCATTGATCGTTTTGGGGCTCATAAGACAACCATACCTCAACCGACAAGGTTGAAACCTCAACAAATAGATGAAATAAGAGCAAAGGGACTATGTTTCAATTGTGACAACAAGTATAGTAAGGCACACAAATGTAGTGAGAATAAAGTATTCTACATAGACAATGAAGAGGAAGAATATCAAGAATTAGAACCATCAAAATATCTAGAGCTACAAGAGACTACTCCAACGATATCTTTTCATGCATTGGTCGACATCAATACTCCTCAAACCCTCAAGATAGAAGGATATATCAAAAAGAAAAAGGTAACAATGTTGATTGATTCTGGTAGTACCCATAACTTCATCAATTACAAATTAGCAAAATATCTCAATTGCTTTGTATATCCAAGACCAAAGTTTCAATTAATGATTATAGATGGAGGTACCATAAATTGTTCTGGGAAGTGCCATAGTATTGAGTTCAATATGGGGGAGTATTTATTGGATAGTCCCATGATTTCCATCAAAATTGTTGGTGCTGATGTCGTATTAGTGTTGTAGGATATAGGAGATAACTCCCTTAGGCTCTTCCTAGACCTAAGATATAATAGAAATGTAAATGGTATATTTCCCTAGATCTAATTCATACATGAAAAGGATCTACAAGTTGATGGAATGAAAGGCTTAACCCATGATCCAACGATTGTCCTTGCACGCTCCTGAGCTGTTAACTCCTATGAAGATGCCCTTCTCTCTTACCAACTTAGATTTGCACACATGGAGACACATAAACCTTTCATGAGATCAAACTAATTATGTATAAAGTAATGATAGATATAATAATGCAACATAACATATGAAAAAATTAATTCTCCACAAGGAAACATAACAATTACATATACATCCAAGTAGAGGGAAACATATTGTACATCCTCTATTAATAAAAAAAATGGATTACACCTTACAATCAAAGAGGTTGATGCAATCCTTTCCCAAGTTCCTTGCTGAAGCTTTGTAATCAAACTATCATAATAAGTTTGCTTTATTCTTTCTCCTTCACCTTTTCCCATGAGAGACCCCCATTATTTATAGGATATTAGAGATAATATCAAAGGTTAATTTGGATAAGATCTCCATGCCCAATATGAAAAGCTTCTCAAGGTCGAACCATGAAAAATCTGGGGTTCATTCTCATCTCACGAAACCAATCCTAAATAGGGAGTAACAGACCTGGTAGCACCCTGCATTCTTGCAAGGAGCGATAAATAACCCCTTGTAAGAGGACAAGGAGAAAGAAACACTTTTTGGTCACATGTCGTAAAGGGGAAACCAACAACCAGGTAAAATGATGTTGCAAACTTAGGGGAAAAGTGGTATGGTTCAATGTTTTAGACTGTTGACCCCTAGATGATGCCCATCAAGTGATCGGGTGGAAAATAATTGTATAACAATTAGGAGTCCAATGGTTACAATCATTGGGAACAATGGCCCTTAATTTTCAAGATCTTTTCATGATATTTTCCTCAAAAGGAAAGGAAATTGAGCTTAGAGGTATTCAAGGGAAACCCTCTAAAGTGGTAAGATCTAACAACATGACAAAATTACTCAAAAAGGGACACATGGTGTAATTGCACAATTGAGATCAATATATGTTCAAACATATAAGTCCTCTGCTCTAGTGGATCTCCAAAACGTTATCAACAATCATTCCAAGGTATTTTAAGAGATGCCTAAGGGTCTTCCACCTGCTCAAGAGCATGCTCGATCTATTCATCGACAACAAGGAAGTGTACATCAAGTATTCCATGCTTCTTTCTTAAAGAAGATAACCAATGACAAGATCCCAGTGCAAACTACTTTATCAGAGATGAATGGAGAAGGGAAAATCATACTAGAACTAGAAACAATATTGGAAATAAGGATTAAGAAGCTGCAAAATCAAGCAATTACTGAGTACCTCGTAAAATGGAAGAACCTACAAGTGGAAGAGGCAACATAAGAAGATGATTTCTTCATGCATACACACCCATGGTTTTCAAGTGTTGAGGACAACACTTGTTTGATGGGGAGGGGCATGTTAAGTTGTAGTGTTATACCACAAATTGCCACACCAAATTGCATTTGTGAGATGGCCTAGTCCATTCCCTAGCTTGCAGACTTAAATCCCACTCTCCTTCATCAAAATCATCCAAACAACAACACTTTTGTTTCCATGTGATATTCACCCATGTGAAAATCACATATATATGCTATTTTCTAGTTTACAAACCGAGTATACCCTCAATTTTGTGAAAAAAAAATATTCCACATTTTCGGGTGGGGTTTTCGGTTTGGCCCATTCCCAAACTTCCATTGCCCCCTACACAATGGAATATAACAATCTCAACTTCTTTAGGATGGTGTATAAGTACCTATGGGGGTATGGATGAGAGGAGACAACCTTGGTGCAAGATTGTGCTGACGATTTGCAAGCTCCCCTATTCCATGGATCTCTGAGTAGCATCCCCCGATCTGGAAACATGTTTTTCCATCATTCCTTCCTCTCTCATATATGACCGTAGGGTGTGTTTGTATCCCTTCTGGGTCATTTGAGGAAGAACCACTTTGTTGATTTGATTCTTGAAGGGTCCAGTGGAGGAACCCAGACGGTTGGCTTTGAGGCAGTGTGGGCGGTTAGAGTTAGGTTGTAACTACCTACTTATAAAGAGTTCTCTTTCCCTCCATATATGTGTATTTTTTTTAATCTATTTATATATGTTAACTTGCTTTACATATTTGAATTTTCACATTACATGTATAACTTGATTTCATAACAACCTTATTGCAATATAGACTTGATCTCCTTTTGTAGGTTGGTACATGCAAAGATCGGGAAAGAATCAAAGGTTGAGAGCGAGGAACTACATAGAACGTTTGGATACAAGGTGTGAGGTCTTCTATTCTCTCTTCCAAGTAGTTATTTTTATTGTAAGTTTGTATGTGTGAGGGTAGGGTTTTTATTTTAGATATGGTCATGCTCTGTTGTGACATAGACCCAAGGTCATAGGGTAAAAATCGCGTAAAATAATTGGCGACCATACTGGGGATCTTTTCTCCTAGTTTGGGTCGGTTTAAGGGATCTTGCAATTTCTTGCTTTATTTGTTTTTCTGTTTTCAGGGCTTGTTCTTAAGGCATTTGTCTTCTCAAAAGCCTTCTCCAGTTTTTTGGAAGCTTCCCTTTTGTTTGAAACTCCTCTGTTTGATTTTTTTTCTGATTCATATGCACTTTTCATTTGTATGAATCATGTATAAACACAATTTGTCGCAGTTCCAATAACGTATATACGTTATTCAATGAGTACACAGTCACATATATTTCTAAGAAATTGGTTTTTGGGCCTTTCTCTCAGTTTTGGTAAGATCTAAGTTGCATTTGAGTATTTTTTTGAGCCTTCTTTGTTTTCTTTTGTCTTTGATTGTTGTATTAAGTCTCAGAAAACTTGAAACTTATGATCAAAAGTTCTTTCTCTTTACTTTTCTTTCCTTTGGATTTCTTTTGTTCTCTTTGTTGCATTTTAGGTTTTGGGTGATCCAGATTATTTTCGGCACGAAATGAGAGCAGAGATATAATAAAGAAATGTACAGATATATCTCATATATCCAATATTATAACATAAATATATTAGAGATGCAACCATAATCACAAAGATACAATAATACACAATTTCTATTAATGAGCGAAATGTACAAAACTGTAGAAATATAGAGTGAAAGACTCGCTAGAATGGTGGCAGCTTGTCTCGGAGAATAAATGTGATGACTACTCACATTCACAAGAAGATGATTACAATGAGGCTCTAAAGGCCTTTTTAACATAAAGAAAATCCAAAACCCTAACCCTGGAAGATGAAAAGCCAACAGTTTTGTGGACCCTGTTTTGGGTAGTTTGGTGTATCAACTTCCCATGGGAGTAACTTTGGCATACGATCTCCGTTTTGGGTGCACAATAGCTCGTTGGAAATGCATCATCGAGGAGAATAATTTTAGGGGCTCAATTAGATCCTTCGGCCATAATTGATGTGCTCTATCCCCCAAAAAAATCATTTAGACCCTCAAAATGGCCCCAAAAGTTTAGGAACCAAAAAACTGCGAAAAATAGTAAATTGCTAGAAGACTATTTTTGGCCAGTTAGAATAGGTGGGTGGCTACCGATATCCACATGGATCAATCCTCCCTCCTTAGGAAGCAATGGCCTCCATTACGTTGAGTGCCCGAAGGAGAGGGAAAAACGTTTACTGAATCTGCATCTTGATGAGATGCTTGCCTTGTTGGAGAAGTTGCGTTGCTTAGCTTGTTGAAGGTTGTCATGAACCTGTGGCTGGAAGGGTTGGAAATTTTTAGCCAGTCTGACTACATGAGATGACTGTGTGCAGAAGGAATCCTTGCACTTTGCTTCAATCTTGTCAACCTGCTTCTACTGGACAAAAGGTTCTTAGACTAAGGCTGCAGTGGTTGCAGTGTTCTTATGTTCACCTTTTGAACATATTGTGAAGAAGTTGAATTTTTTAGTATGAGATACTACCTTGCGACACTTTTTAGGTGGGACAGTAGTTGGAAATACCTATGGTATCCTATAGAGATGACCCCCCAGAGTAACAATGACACTACAGAGTCGAGACTCATAAATAACATGGTGCTTCCACATATATGGTTGGCCCAAAAGAACATCACAAACATCCAATGGGGTAACATCACATAATACCTCATCCTTTAAGGGTTGGATGCTGTATGACAATCGACATTGCTGGTTGACATGAAGATCTCATCCGTGGCAAAGCCACCCAATGTTGTATGGATGTGGGTGTGGTGTTGTCGACAATCCAAACTGTTTGATGACCTCTACTAAGATGAGGTTATTCTGGCTTCCGCTATCAACAATGAAATGTAATAGGGTCCCCTTAACCCACATCTATGAATGAAAGAGGCGCTTCCCCTCTTCAGGATTTGCTGGTTCTTATGGTTGAATTGTTGCGGTCATGACAATAATTGTGGGGTTTGCGTCGATGATCTGTCTTCTACCAATATTTTTTGAATCTGATTCTTAATCAGGGTTCAACTCCTTTTATTTGATCTCGGCCACCAATGACTATTTTGAGCGACATTCATCAATGTTGTTCCATGGGATTTTGTGGAAATCACACCATTTTATAGTGTCCTTCTTTATCTTTCCATTTCCCTTCTTTTCCTATGGCTTGGACTAGTTTTATGAAGGCTGGTTGTTAGGGCCGTCTTTACCATACTTTGGTTGTGGCGGATTTGCAGACCTGAAATCCATCTTGTTTTGGTGCTTAAATTTTTGCTCGATTTTAATAGCATGTCAATAAGCAACACCCAGTGATGAGATGTCCAGAAAATCCATTTCAGTTTGGATGTATCTATGTAGAGCTCCACAGTATTTCAGAACCAAATGTCGCTCAGAGTCTTTGATACCCACCTTCGTGTGCAAGGTATGGAAGGTATTGGTGAACTCTGACATTGCTTGGCCCCTCTCTTGACGCAACGTGGTCCATCTCATGTACTCATCATCATAGTTACTAACAGGGTAATATTGTTCCTTGACCACATCCACAAAAAAATCCCAAGTGGGTTCAACCCCATATATTCTAGACTCCTCTGTGGAAATTTTCTCCCAGTAAGTTTCCCACCAATGTTTGACATGGGAGAGAGCCTTAAGGAGTGCGAAGGTGATCTTTTCCTTGTTGAAAAAATTGTGAACATAAAAATAACCTTCTAGCAGATTTAACCATTTTTCTAGGGCATCCACATCTATCTATCCTTCAAATACAGGAATATCAAAATTAACTTGTACATTGAAAGGAGAGGTGCCTCCAAAGTGTCTGCTTAATGAATATGCATCGGTTGTTATTGGCAGGTGTTGAAGGATGTGGGAAAAATTCTCCATCATTTCGTCCCTCTGTCGCGTGAGAGCTTGCTCAAGCAACAAATTAATAGAATCATCTGCTCTATCGTTTTTATTTTCTTCCGCCATGGAGGGTTTATTGGGCATGTGAGAGTGATTCTCCTCAAGAGAGACAAGCTCAAGACCCAACTTGCTATACTCGGACCTTGTCAAGGAAATGCACTGAAAAAAATGATCAAGAGCAACCTACTCTGATACCACTGATCCAGATTATTTTCAGTACAAAATGAGAGCGGAGACATAATAAATAAATGTACAGAGATATCTCATATATCCAATAATATAACATAAATATATTAGATATGAAACCATAAACACATAGATACAATAATACACAATTTCTATTAATGAGAAAAGTGTACAAAATTGTAGAAATACAGAGTGAAAGACTCGCTAGAATGGTGGCATCTTATCTCTAAGAAGAGATGTGACGACTACTCACATTCACAAGAAGATGATTACAATGAGGATATAAAGGCATTTTTAACATAAATAAAATTCAAAACCCTAACCCAGGAATATGAAAATCGAACAATTTTGTGGACCCTGTTTTGGGTAGTTTGATGTATCAACTTCTCGGGGGCTTAACTTTGGCATATGATCTTTGTTTGGGGCACACAATAGCTTGTTGGAAAGGGATCATCGAGGAGATTCATTTTGGGGGCTAAATCAGAGACATTGGCTATCATTGAGATGATCGATCCCGAAAAAAAAATCATTTAGACCCTCAAAATGGCCCTGGAAATTTAGGAACTGAAAAACTGCTAAAAATAGTAAATTTCCAGAAGACTGTTTTGGGCTAGTTGGAATAGGTGGGTGGCCACTGATATTCACCCAGATCATTGGGATTTACACCAAAAATTTCCATTTTTTTCTAATTTTATACTTGCTTTTCTTTGACACAAGTCGTGTACATACGCTACCTATATATTGGACTGGACCACGTAAATACGTGCTAAAAAACACGTGTGTTGGGTCAAACCACGTACATATGTCAAGCCACTTACATATGCACTTTTAGAAGGATAAAACACATATACAATTCATAATCACTCCCTACAATGATCTAAATCACATACATATGCTGACATACACTATTCACAGTGGAGTGAATCACGTATACCTCCAAAAAGTGACTTTTTTGCTTGTTTTTCAGCCTTTTTGAAGCCCTGTTTCAGCAGGTTTGGGGGTATTTTGAGGGGAGTTTGGTCCTGGATCATTTTGTAGCCTATAGGAGGTTATTAAGGTCTTGAATTTGAATGGAAAACAATTTTTGTTTATCCATATTTGTCTCCATTTTATCCCTTGGATTGCATGACTATAAACCTAGTCTTGTTCTCAAGATCTCGGTTTTCTGGTCACTGTTGTTGTCATTTTTGAAACTTGAGTTTGCATTTGAGTTCGAGACTTTTATTTTTTGTTTTCACTGGATTTTTCAAACATAATTTTTCTTTGGTAGAAAAAAAAAGAAAATGAAAAAAAAACCTAGTTTTTTGCTAGTTAGGTCTCTTTCTTTCTTTGCATTGTTATTTGAAAAAGAAAAAGATATTAGCATAGGATTTTTTTTTCTCCTCATATTGAAAGAATTTCAAAAGAAAAATAAGAAAGAAAGTTATTTTTTTTGCATCTTTTGTTTCTCTTGGAAGTTGCATTGTGCATTTTGCACCAGGAAAGGAAAAAATTGCATTTCCAGGTTTGAAGGATTGTTCATGCTTTTTTTATATTTTGAAACTCTTTTTCATTGAAGAATTAGTGTAAAGTTTTATTTAATAATTTTCTTATATGTTTCATTTTTTTCAAGAGTCTCAAACAACATCGGTTTTACTTATGTACCGTTTGAGTAAAAAACAACCGCTAAAATGAACGCTAAACTTAAAATTTACTAGACTTCGTTTTTAGGGTTCATAAACAAGTTTAGGGTTAGGGCCTTGGATTAAGATTAGAGAGATAACTCTCCAAGTCCAGTAAAAAAACATAAGACTCTGAATAAGGAATATTTCAAACCCAACTATCATATAAGTATAGTCGAGAATCTCCTCTCACACAAGAGTCAAACACGAGGTCGCACAAAGGAGAGTCTAGGAGATAACCCCTTCGAGGCTTAGTTGAGCATAGTGGATTGAGCATATTTGGAGGTTTTTCTAGAAGTTACACTGGCTCATATGGCATTGGTCCTCTATGAATTTTGAACATGGTCGATTTTTTTCTGAAGTGACATTGGCCCTCTTTGTGTCAGTCCAATCAAATCTTCGTACCTAGTTTGAGATTTTTTGAAGTGGCATCGACCCTTTTTTAGACAATCCTCTGGAAGAGCTTCAAGATTAGTTACCTTACCCATACATCCAGTACTGACTATCGACTGCACCCCTGGATGATAACTACGAGTTGGTGACCTTAGTTTGTTTTCCTAAAGATCTTAGAGGTGACTATAGGGGTTTCTCATTGTACCTGGGGTAGATTTTGTATCACACTTTTCAGTACTGCTGGAGAGTGCCTTGTGAAGCATGGGTGCTTGCACCGGATAAGGTTGGTCAGTGGTGGTTGGGATAACTTCTTATCACTTCTTCATTCGTTATTCCATGAGACTTAATCAACCCGTGCCTTCGTCCAGAAGGTCCCTTTCCACCTTTTCATTGCTTTGGACTTAGGACCTTATCCACCTAGGTTGAAAATTTGGAAAAGTTGTTTTCTTGCGATGTTTTTCTTAGGAATTTTTAGTGGAGTGCTGCTTTGTACAGTTGGCCTTAGGTTGTGTCATCATCATCTCTTTTGGATCGTTGATTCAAGGTGGTTGACCAACTGCTCCGCCGGTCGAGACAGGCCCTTGGTATTTCTCTTGAAAGAGTGGAGCCACCTCTTAGAAGGCATGGGTTTTTATACCACTAGTTCACCAAAGTCAGTGTATGAGACTTTTATAGACATGAAAAATCCTGCAAGAGATGAACCTGTGCATAAGAAAGTCGTGTCCAAATTTCTTGAGGATACCAACCAAGAGACCCCTTCCCAAGGGTATTCTTGTGCTTTTCCATTCTTTGGAAACATTGGTGCCCCCTTGATGGCCACTTTGAACATTCTTGGGTTGAATGTAGGACTACCGGTTTAGTTGTGGGCCACTATGAATGTCTCAAATGTCTCTAAAACTATCGGCCCTCCTGGTAAACCATAAGGCAACACAGTGCACAAAGTGCACTGCGCAGTCTAACCCGAGATAGTCTTAATGGGTGACTGTAATACTCAAGTGTTTGCAGTCCAAGATTGAGTGGAGATATGAGAAGTGTGTGCTGAGAGTTATATTTAACTTACTAACGCAATAAAATGTCATTCACAATTATGCATGGAATATAATCAACTCATTCAGTTAGAATATCAACAACTACTTAAAATAGTAAGGAAACACATGCATTCAATCACATAACATATGTTTTACGGTGGTTCACCCCCCTAGTCTACATACACAAAGATCTAGCTCTTAAGCTCTTTTATTATAGCAGTTCCAAAACTACAGTGCCGCGTGCTTTACAACTCCTCTTAGTCGTGTCAAGATCTATTATGAGGCAGACTAGATCACACCAGGCTCCTTAGCCTGAGATCTAACCCTCAAGATCCACCCTCCTTACTCCTCTCCAGCTCAACAACTTACAAAATTAGGTCGTATAGCAAAATGTTACAACTAGCCATCAAAACAAGACTCCTCCTTTAGACTGTTATAGCAAGATTTGCCTCACCATTGCTATCTTGCACATAGGGCCTTTTTCCATTTCCCTATGCAGACTTATCATCCCTTTTTGATGAATCCAAAACCAAAAATACACATTTTTCCACATATACGCACCCTAATTGCTATACAAGATGCGTATACATAGGCTGCTCCACTACAACCCGCGTACATCAGGATTTGTGCTAGAAAATACAAAAATGGAGTCAGGTTTCCATGTCATGAAAAGAGACCTCTGATCCTTGGCCTTCCATATACTGGAAATGTTTTGACTCGGCCCTTCAGTTTCATTCTGAAGGCTATAAGAGCACAATTCCGAGCTATGCAAAAGAGGAGAAAAACATTCAACTTTGAGAGCAAAGTTACTCTGGAGAAATTACTTCATATTGAGTCTGCATCCCTTTGTCCCTCAAGTCTGAACATAGTGTTCAACCCCCAAGCTCTTTCCCTATTGTTGAGAGAACCTCATTGTCTCTTTACTTTGAGCTTGCCTTTGGTGGAGGACTGAAGTGGTGGAGACCCAGTTGGAAGGAACTTGGTTTCTTGGTTTTGAACCTTGCTGACATAGAAGTCTGTAATGCTGTCACTTCTGGTGATTAATTATTAATAGAAATAATCCTTTCCCATCCTATTGATATCTTTCAAATATATGATTATCATCCATGGGCATGTTTGTAATGTTTATTAATGGATTATGCTATCTGATGTGCTAACCCTTTATATTATCACTATATACTTGCTTTGTGTTAAACACCTATACCAGATCTGCAAATATAATCACCACAAATACTGAATACATAATAGATCACAAAGCAAGATAGAAGAAACCACACTTTATTATTACCAAACCCTTAAGGTAGGGAAACACCATACAATGGATCCTATTATGGAAGGGATCATCTCCTGTTCACTTGCCTCTTCGAGGGGGCATCCTCCTATTGAGCTACGACTCACAATACAATAATTCTCTTCATATCCCATTACATTGCTTGAACCCCTTTATATAGTACTACCATCACCTAAGAACATTCTAGAGGAAGAATCTTCTAGAAGTAGAACCTTCTAAGAAGTCCTCTTACATTTATTATATCTAATTACCATAGTGGGCCTTATTTAATAATATAGTGGACCTAGTCCACCCTACATTGAATGGACTCCACTATTATCACTATGGGCCCTCTGCCCCCCCCGCACTACATCTCTATCTACCTTACACTTTACTTGTTTGTTTAGAACTCGTTGAAGGTATAAAGCTTTGGGTCAAAGTGCTCAACGATGGAACATCATCAAACATTGGATCGAGGTAGGCCCCTTTCTTATCATGCACATTAGTTTATATAGCATATGTTAGAATTGAGTTGATTTCTGCAGTCATACTTGTCTATTGTGGTTTACCCTTGACCATAGATAGTTTTTCCCTCGTAACATAATTGACGACTCCACTGGGGAGAGATCTTCCTTCTAAGGGTTGAAGTATTTTTTCTTCTTGCATTGCTCTTTTTCATTTGTGTTTCTTGTCATATCACTGCTTGAAAGATTCTGTTCACTCTGGGTATGAGTTTTTATCCTTTTTTCCCTTGCCTAGCCTTGTTTTAAAGCCTGTATGCTCCTTTTTCCTTGATAGTCACGTATACATGCATGCTGTCTCACTGAAAGCTACATATATACTCACTTTTCTCCTGAACAATCACATATACCATGTTCCCTTTCTTTTTTGCTTGGTTTGGTGACTGCTGGGTGGGATTTGATGTTTGTTGAGCCTTCTAAGGCCTCTGTAGTGCCTGTTGAGCTTCTCTAGGTTGACAGGAAACCTGTTTGGAGTTGAATTTTTGGGCGTAGTCTTATTCTTTGTTTTTCATTTTTGATTTGTCCTTGTTCTCTGGGTTGTTTACTTGACTGCTTGGTTTTTTGCTTGGGTTATTGCTTTTATACACAGTAGAATTTATTAGGGTCCTAACCCGCACATAGGTAGAAAAATATATTCAGATGTAATAAAGGTCAATATTAATAAGGCTTTTCAATAAAATAGAATAAGGCGGATGTAAGAAGACCTAATAGAAGCTTCCGCTTCTAGAAGGATCCTCCTCTAGATGCTTCTTTTTAGTATAAATAGGAGTCGAGGGTATGAGAACCCTAGCTTGGATATTATTGTAATAAAGCTCTTCTCAACTGGAGGTTGCCCCCTCGAAGAGGGCTGTGAACATTGCTTTCAGATTCAAAGTGCTATTTCTGTTGTTATTCTTATATCATTTCAGTGTTATTGTGGTGAATGTTCTGGTTATATTACTGTTATTCTTCCATTATTAGCATTTTATTTCTGTTCTGCATACATTTTATATCTGGTATATTACAAGTGGTATCATAGCACTTTCCTCAACATAAAGTGTGGGTTAATTTTTTTTCAGGATAGAGACGTTATCCAACGTCTTAAAGCCAAAAATATCTATCGTTACGCGCATAAAACTGCGGTTGAGGGATTCATACATGCAGGAAATACAAGTGGTACTTAAGCGCACATCTATTGGCCACCCTTGTAACCCTTGTTGGTACCCCTTCGAGTGGTAGAACATCAGAAAAAACCCGTGTACAGATTACCCTAGATTACCTGAAGCCCTCTTTAGGTAAACCGATCAGTTGCCTGACTGCTATAGTGTCACCGAGAACAACACTCGAGAAGATACTCTCTAGTACCTGGGTAGTCGGGTAGTATGGCTAAGGGTACGGTTTATCCTCCTTAGTTAGTGCCCTGAGATATTGGGCCGAGTACTACTGTTGGACCCCACACATATATCAGAGAGCTATAGCACAGGGCAAACCCTTGTCTGTAGAACCCTTGAATACCTAACCCTTGGGGA
>SNQJ01S0116227.1:12717-25722 GCA_010110895.2 Picea sitchensis | reverse complement strand
AACCCTAGCTTGGATATTATTGTAATAGAGCTCTACTCAACTAGAGGTTGCCCCCTCGAAGAGGCCCGTGAACATTTCTTTCAGATTCAAAGTGTTATTTCTGTTGTTATTCTTATATCATTTCAGTGTTATTGTGGTGAATGTTCTGGTTATATTGTTGTTATTCTTCCATTACTAACATTTTATTTTTGTTCTGCACACATTTTATATCTGGTATATTACAGAATTTATATATCAGGTTGCTTATCAGTCCATGCATTTTCTTTTTAGTATATTGAAAATAAAAAAAAAATAGGCATTTTGCATTGGTTGGCATTTTGTTTTCTTTCGAATCTTTATCATTAGCTTAGTGCATTTAGTGAAAGATTGCATTTTATTTCTGAATTGCAGAGTTGAAATTGAAAATTGCACTGTTTTTATACGCATATCATTCATTGAAAAGTTAAAGATAGAGTTTTCATTATATTCATATTTATTTTCTTGTAGAGTCATAACATCATGAGTTTCACCTCCATACCTTTTTGAGTAATCACAACCAATACAATTTATGCTTTAAACTAAAATTGATTTGTCACGATTTTATCTTTAGGGTGCACAAACTAGTCTAGGATTTAGTGCCTTGGAATAGGATTTTGTGAGTAAACTTCTCCAAGGTAATTAAATCAACATATGTGTCTGAGACAGGGAGTTGAGAAGTCCATTGTATAATTGGTTAGATCAGGAGGATCCGCTCACACTGGAGTTAATCACGAGGTCTCATGAAGTTAGTTGAATGGATAACCCCTAGATACTCACCTAGCGTCAGAGATATTTATGTGGATTTATTCGTATTTGGGGATCTTGCTAGTGCCCATACCTCTGTGAGAGCCAATGATTTCATGTTTTCGGGCTTTGCTACCCTTTCCATACGGTGATCTAGACTTACTACTACTCGCATGTGCATCGGTTATACAATGGTTTATTAGTTGCTTGACTTAGGTATCTCATAGGTTACTTGTAGGGGTTATTTTGCTTGTATCTTGAGTTAGATAGGGGTCGGAAAACACACAACCTTTATGGAGGATTACCTCTCCGGGGGGATCTGACCGACTAGTTGTTAAGCCTACAAGGGTCCTTATAACTGATTCTGTTACCTCCAAACTTTAGCGGGGAGTCTCGAGTCCCTCTTGGACGAGGCATACCTTCTTTAGCGAGGGAGGCCACTCAGCCACTTTAGCCCGTTTGCATGCATATTGGTCGTTTGACTTTTTGGTATGATATTTGACTACTAGTTGGCCTTAGAATATATTTTTATTTTGTAGAGTCATAAGTCGTCGTGGAGTCGGACCAGCTTCCCCACCGGTCCCGTCGATTGTTACAATTACCACCGGTTTTTGAGTTCTTGCCTTCTAAAAGGCCTAGAGTTATCAGGCATGGTACACACACATCCACCTTTCAGACTCGTCGTTCCACAAGGACGAGTACTGAGTCTAGTCTTCAGAACACTAGGAGTTCTTCGACTCCCATACCCACTATAGTTAATGGCACCCCTTCGACTCCTGCAACCACTACAGTTGCAGTGCTGAAGGCTTGTACCGATACTATGGCTCGACCTACAGTTAATGCTTCATCTCTTGCCTCAAACCCTTTTGGGGGTTTTGGTCACTCACCGAGTTACAATGTTCAGTCCATCCCTATGGCTTCTAGTCCATTTTATTATGGTATGCCTAACTTCACTATGCAGTTTTCGACTGCCATCCCAGCTGCTAGCCCTAACACTAGCATTGGACTTGGGGGCACTACACCTCCTTACACTCCATTTCCATTTGGTGGTCCTCATATCCCTGGAATGAATCCTAATATAGGAAGTGTCCCTAGTACTTTTAACCCTAGGTCTAATCCTCCTACGGTTGGATGGAAAAACCCCACTGGCAGACAAGTTCCACCCTATATCCCTACCTCCTCAGTGCCAATTCTGACCAATACTCTTGGTATGATGAATCCACTTCAATCCTCCGGGTTCCCACCTGGAGGAGGTCAGTATTACACTTTGGGAAACCCCCAACCCGGATCCAATCTGGCTGGGGAAAATTTTCACAATCCTTATCAGAACATTCCTTTTGGAATGATTCCCAACCCACCTTATACGAATCAACCCGGAGGAGGGCCTTATAATTCTGGATAGGGCTTTGGTTCTTACCAGAATCCTGGGTGGAATGCAATTCCCAACACACAATATTTCATGGGAGGATGGGGCCAGATGTCGCAACACCATCTCCCTTTTCTGGCCACGCTCAAGCTCCCAGACTTGTCTAAGTTAATGAATGACCTGGTAAGTCATGATCCCACATGCCCCCCCGTCCCCACCAAACTTCCTTCAGTCATTCCAAATTTTGAGGGTAAGAATGGATAGGACCCTGGTGAACATGTCACTACCTTTCACCTTTGGTGCTCATTGAATTATTTGAACCATGATTCTATTAGATTACAATTGTTTCAACGCACTCTCATTGGAGTTGCTTTGCAATGGTACATTGAGCTACCTAGGGGGACATATGGGTCATTTAATCAGTTGGTGGTGGCCTTTCTCAACCACTTTGAATTTCCCATTCGTTATGATGTTGGCCTCAAACTTTTGTCGACTTTACGCCAGGACACCGCCACTCATATCTCGGATCATATCCAGAAGTGGTGCAGACAGAGGCGGTTGATTAAGACTCCTGTACCCCCGACATTTCTCCTAGAATGGTTCCTAAAGTATTTTCACCCTCCTATATCGAAGGAAATTACTACTTCCGGGGTCTCCAACGAGGAAGAAGCTATCTTTAGAGCCCAGTAGTTAGATTTAATATATGCCCAGTCTGGGATGTTATATCACCTTCTTCTAGAAGCACCGTGGTCAAATTACGATCCTAGGCAAAAACCCGAACCTCATGTCGATTGCATTGCAGGGTCCGCCAATGTAAATTCCACAGACTCGACAACGAAGTCTTCTAGAGGACCAACTTCGTTTGGATCCTCCAAACCCACCCAATCAATGGATGTACATTCCGTGCAATCATCGAAAAACCTAAATGGTGACCAACAACCAAATGGGAATAAAAGGAAAGGTCGAAACAATTGTAAGGGTGGGAAAAATGGTAATAAACCCAAGGACAAAGATAATGATGGGAAGCAGAATGAAAATGATGGAGAGGGAAAGAAAGAGAAACGTAAGGTGAAGTTCCCTTGTAAACTTTGTACCGATGACCACCTTACACATTTATGCCCCAAACTCGCGGAGGCTGCGAGTCTTTTAAATCTACCACCCGCTGTGCTGACAAATCCATTCCCACACAACCAACACTTGGCCTTGAGCTCTTCGAAGGCCGTAAATGCACTTGGTGGAAGTCAAAACCCACCATCGCAAGATGACGACCATGTTTCTATCAATATGGTCGACGTGAAAATCGATATAGCCACCCGTTCTTGAGATTATAGCTCTTCAAAAGCTAGTACTGGTCTAGAATCTCCTCCTCCCCATCTGGAGATGAACCTACAGATTAAGAAACCAGAGCCACCGCCTCGTATTACGAAAGGAGTACTCAAGTGCTATGCTCACAACCCTAATGCTAGAGCCTCCTAGAACTACTCTATTGTTGAGGATCTGGGCCAAACCCCTTGTGCAATGTCGGCTTTGGAGGTACTTCAGATGTATCCATCACAGAGGAATGCCTTACTCTCTGCCTTAGGAGCTCTAGAACCTAGTGGCTCAAAAGTTATCAAGTTTGACGTAATGGATGTGAAGCCTCACTTACCCTACCATGTGGCTTTCCAAATCCACGTGGACTATTCCAAGTATACTATCAAACGAGTGGTCATTGATGAAGGTGTTGCTACCTGCGTGATGTCCTTGGTTTGTTGGAAAGATCTCGGTTCTCTGACCCTTTCCAAGTCGTCAAACATGTTGACTGCATTTGACAGTCATTCCTTCCACCCTCATGGTATTCTCCCTACCTTTCTAGTCCAGTTATGTGGGAAGACGATAGAGGTGGAGTTAGTTGATGCACCTCTTGATTATAACCTATTACTAGGTCGAAATTGGACCTATTCTATGGTCGCTGTCGTATCGTCCGTCTTCCATACACTTTGTTTTCCTCATCAAGTGGAGATCGTGACTATCAAACAATTATCCTTTGCGTACTCTAGGCCTAATGCATCTGTTGGACCATTGATCCTTGTGATCGTCAATTCTCAGCCGACAACTGAGAATATCAGTGTCGGAATGTATTCTTCCCTCATGGGTACCTTCGACTCCTTAGCACCGATTCACCACGTTTACGCCATGTCTAGTAGGCCTTATTTAACAAGGAGGTCCATTCCTTTCCGCACTTCCTATCTTAGTGATCCATGGACCCTACCTTCTCTGAATTCGTCGAGTGAAGGTCAGTCACATGCTGGCATGGCTATGCCACTATCGGTAGCGGAGATTGCGTATCAAGATGTTCTTGAATCTTCCGCCAATCCCGATCCTGTTACCTCACAGATAGATGAGGAGGATCCTATTCTTAGGCATGTATGGTCCATTTTGTTGTCTTGTTCACATGATTTATTAGATGAGACTTTGCCTTCAGATGAAGCCATCCTCAAAGCCATGAATGGTTCTGAAAGACCTTGGGATGATATGAATCATCGATCTTATTTTCTCCCAAGTCTTGAAAGAATCAAGCAAGATGACTTTCGGTCTACCTTGAGTGAGATAGTCAAGCACATCGTAGTTCCACTTGATATGCACGACATTTATGCTGAAGGAAACATGGCGAGTATTTCTCCCACCGTCTCGATCAATATCCCTCATACCCCTAGCAATATTGAGAATGTAAATATATGTGTGGATTGTTCGCCAGAAGAAATTCTGATCTACACTGAACTCTTCAAAGAATTTTGAGATGTATTCGCTTGTTCATATGAAGAGATGCCAGGGATCAACCCTCGTATTGTCGAACATGAGATTATAACTTATCTGGATGCTAAACCTATTCGACAATGTCTTAGAGATGTAAATCCTAGGAAGGCCCCTGCTATTAAGGCAGAGGTGAAGAAGCTACTTAATGATGGCTTCATCTACCCGATTCCCTTGACTGAATGGGTATCCAACCCCGTTCCCGTGAATAAAAAAGAAGGAACCATCTGTGTGTGTATGGAATTTCGTGACCTGAACAAGGCTTGTCCTAAATATAACTTCCCCATGCCTTTCATTGATCATATTCTCGATGAGTGTGCATGAAGTGAGATATTTTCTTTTATGGACGAATTTTCAGGGTATAACCAAATCCAAATCAAACCTGAGGACCAACACAAAACAACATTTATATGTCCTTGGGGTACTTTTGCATACTGGAAAATGCCTTTCGGCCTTAAAAACGTCGGAGGAACCTTCCAACGCGGCATGGATTTCGCTTTTCATGATCTCAAGCACATAGTCAAAGCCTACCTTTATGATCTTGTTGCTCACTCTCACAAGAGAGTGGATCATGTTATACAACTTCAACTAGTTTTTGAAAGATGCTATTACTATAGAATCTGTTTAAACCCTCACAAATCCATCTTTTGCATTAAGTCGAGTCATCTCTTAGGATTTTTAGTTTCCAAGACCGAGATCATGGTAGATCCTCTTAAGGTTGAGGCAATACTTCAGTTGCCTCCCCCACGCACGATTAGAGAACTTCAAGGTTTACAGGGGAAAGCTAACTTTATACGTCGGTTCATAGTGAATTATGCCAATACCACTAAGGGTTTCATGCGCCTTTTGAAGAAGGACACCCCTTTTATCTAGGATGAGTGAGCCCAAGAGTCTTTCGACGCTTTGAAGAAAGCCTTGGTATCGACACCTCTGCTGAAATCCCCCGATTACAGTAGAGATTAGTTGTTGTATATTTCCGCGTCTGAAGAGACGATTGGTATGGTTCTAGTTCAGGCAGATGGTGAGCTCCATGAGCACATCATCTACTATCTTAGTCGAAATCTAGTCGGTCCTGAGCTTAATTACTCTCACGTTGAAAATCTAGCTTTGGTTGCTGTTCACGTAGTCTAACATTTACGTCACTATATATTGCTTTGCAAGACTAATGTGGTTGCTGATGTCAATCCATTTCAGTACGTCCTTACCAGGCGTATCATAGGGGGGAAATATAATAAATAGATTGTCATCTTACAAGTGTTCGACCACGACTTTTCTTTGGCCAAGTCCAAGAAATCGCTAGTTTTTGCAGAGTTAATATTCGATTTTCCACGATTAGATGAGGATGTTATCCATGTCGATTCATTTGCGGACGAACACATTTTCCTTGTCTCGTCGTCCAACTCCTGGTATCGAGACATTGTTTTATATCTTCAAACCTTGAAGTTCGCTCAACATCTCTCGCGAGATGATCGACGACATGTTAGATACCAAGAAAAAAAGTATACCATTGTCGATGACACTTTGTATCGTCGAGCAATAGATAATATCTTTCTTCGTTGCTTAACTCACGAGGAAGCCGAGTCAGTCCTAAACGATTGCCACAAAGGGGCTTGTGGTGGTCACCTATCCAGGCTTGCGACAACCCAAAAAATCCCATGAGCCAGTTATTTCTGGCCTACTATATTTAAAGATTGTATCAAAGCATTTAAGAAGTGTCACCCCTACCGGGTGTTCACTCAGAAAATGCACTCGCACACAATCCCTCTTCACCCAGTCATTACCTTCAGTTCCTTCACCAAGTGGGGGGTAGATTTCGTGGATTGCAACCCAACTTCGGCTGGGGGGCATCAACATATTATCGTGGCCGTCGACTAATTTACTAAGTGGGCTGAGGCCATGCCTACCATAAAATCCGATGGGAAGACTGTATCCTTCTTCGTGTTCAACCAAATTATCGTCCGGTTCGGTATTCCGAGTGATATTGTCACTGATCATGGCAGTCACTTTCAGAATGAAATGATGGTAGAACTAACTTCTAAACTGGGGTTTAGACATGGTCATTCATCTCCTTATTACCCCTGGGAAAATGGGCAAGTAGAGGTCGTCAACAAGTCTCTCAATAACATTTTGCAAAAAAATGTCAGTCAGAGTAATTCCAATTGACACATCATGCTATATCCCGTGCTTTGGGCATACCGAACCTCAGTTAAGAATGCCACCGGTTTTTCCCCTTTCCAGTTAGTGCACTGTGTGGAGTCGATCCTTCCTATTGAATGCGAAATCCCTTCTCTCAAGTTGGCAGTCGAGCTGCTACCTGACACTCCAGAGTTAGAGAAACACCTTGTGCACCTAGAGAGTCTTGACGAGCAGCGTCGGGACACCTTTACGACTATCGAGGCACACAAGAAATGTGTCAAGGTTCAATACAACAAGTATGTTTGTTCCCGATTGTATGCTGAGGGTGACTTGGTCCTCTTGTATGACCAAGCCAAAGAGCCACCAGGGGAAGACAATTTTAAACCCATGTGGCATGATCCTTACATCATGCGACGTGCTCTAGAAAAAGGAGCCTACGAGTTAGAATATTATGAAGGGAATAAATTGGCCGAGACCAAAAATGGGCTCCACTTGAAAAGGTACTATGCTTGAGCCCTAGGATTTTGCGGAACTCTTTGTATACTAATGTAAATTTAGTGTATATACATCTCTTTTTCCCTTTTCTTTTGTCTTTGGCTTTCTTATCAAGTTTTCCCTTTTGTTGGCAGATGTCAATGGAGTCTTCGGTCTACCTAGGATTCGCAGACAGATCCAATCGTCATACACGAAACTTGGCTTCCGCCGCTTGGGTGGTTTACTCACCCAAGGGTCTGCTGGTGTCTTTAGGTGGCGTATGCCTAGGGCCATCCATGAATAATGTGACCGAATATAGCACCGTCATAGAACTTTTGCACGATGCTATCTCGCATGGTATTCACTCTTTAGAAGTTTGCCTGGATTCCCAGTTAGGAGTATGTTAGTTGAACAGTCGTTACTGTGTGCATGATCCTACTTTACTCCGTCGATTCCTATGGGTATGTCTTTTAGAACGACAATTTGATTTTATTACATATTATCACATTCCTAGGATTTCTAATCATGTATCCGATGCCTACACTAATTACATTTTAGATTGGAATTTGTCACATTAATAAAGCAAAGAAAACCATTAAATCAATGTACACATTGTAAGATATAAGTAAAGCCGAAGATCCCTTTTTATATATTTCAAAATATGGTGTTTATATTACAAAATTGGGGCTAAAACCCTCAATACACATATATAGCCGATATACATATCCCACGACATATACGCCTGTGGCGCCGGATGTGTGTCATGGTAGCAAACCACGACATTTGCGAGACGCCGGAAGAGTCGTACCCATTCTTTAAGTACACCAACCACCTGTTGCCGCATGGCTTTAGGTAGATTCTCTACCTGAACCATAGGAATCCTCTGTGTCAAACAGGACAGGTTTCCCTGCACGTTCTGTAGGACTCTCTCCACTTCTCCTCCTGCTGCCTCATCTCCCCAGTTCCTCCGTCTATGTCGAAGAAATCCCTTTGGCCGCCGCGGACCCACATCTGCGATTACACAAGTATCTAGTTAATATTTAAACACCATCCAAAAATATTTTTGTTCCTTGAATACAAAAATACAAAAAAATGAAATATGTAATTTTTTTTTACCTATGTCACCGTAGGTGGCCCCTGGTGGAAGTGGCATATCTGGATATCCTCTGAAATCGATCCCAACATAGGGATAGTTGTCCATAGAAATCACTTGTCTCCTCCACTAGAAGAAAAAATCATCATTGTAGGGCATTGACACCCTACCTCCCCCCTGCCGTCTCATGACCTCAATCCACCGCGCCATGGCTGGATCACGTGGTCCTATAGGAAGGAACTCCACTCATATTGGTCAGCTGTGAGGTACACCAGTCATAGACAGTGGGCCTAACACACTCTATTGTGTAAAACATAAGCGGTCTCGATGCTTGATGCAATGAGGCCGAACCTATGATCATGGTAAGCACAAGCACAATGATCTTCAGACTGAGGTTATTTATTGCCTGGATAGGGACTTGGCTTCCCACCTTGGGAGTCCCTGCTACACAGTGGGCATCAATATACTCCTTGATCTTCATCCCACTCCTTGCTCCACGTGACTTGAGGTTTACAACCTCTCCTCGACATGATAGACCAGTCAAGAAGTAGATGTCCTCTACTTCGATCCTCAATGGTTGTCCATCAAGGATAAATCTCTCACTATCAGGGTCCCAGTAACCCACCAACATTTCCAACAACCTCACTTGGGCCCTCATTCCTTTGAGAGCCCAAAATTTGTACAAGCCACATATTTTTAGATCCTCTTGAGCCACTGGATCTCGATCCACAACTGCATCTACCTCCTCATGTTCTCTCTCTCTCCATTCCAAGACCATCCTGCAAAAAACAAATCCATTTTTGAGTTAGAACCCCCCTTTTTTGGCCATTTGCGTACCTATACGCCGCTTTATTTGCACACAATCATGTGTAGGGATTAATACAAGCTCCTTGTGGTTCACATAGGAGTGTATACCTAGTCGTATATGCGACCTAAACAAGGAAACCCACGTATACTGAAAATCCTAATTTACGCCCTCAAAAACCAAAAACTTGGAACCTAATTCAAAAATGTAATCCACTAAATTTGAAGAGTATGAGATGAAGAGTTACCTGATCCAGACGGTTCATGATTTTGTTTCCTGATGCTCCCGCAATCGTCATTTGAATCTTGGAGGTATTTTGGTCCAAATTACACTATTTGGGTAAAAATCAAAATGATACAATAATTTTTGATTTTATTACTATTTATAAGCTATTTTACCAACTTTATATAGTTTCATGCTATTTTTCACCTAATGGACTAATTCAAGAGTGGTTTTGAGCTAGCTTTTGTAGTTTTGACTCAGTTTTCTTGTGGATTTGGACGTCATGATTGGCCGTTTGTCACCTTGGGAAGGTATTTTCATAACCTAGCATATATGATAGGTGTCTACTCCATCATGCATTTTTGTATTATCCTTCGACTACTTCTTTTTACGCCTTAGGTACGAACCCATTTATTGCGACACATAACCTTCCATCTGCTATAAGTAGTATCGCTAATAAATGGTAGAGACTTACCAAACATGGGCACCCTAGTTAGATCGTCTTTGTCATTTGGTGCCCATGCCGAGTTTTTCCTTAGGACCGGGAGTCCATTATAATTTGATACATGACTTTATGATGAGTCTCATTCCTCATTCATGCACATGCGGCCTTATTCCCTGTGGACTCCCAAAAACGAGTCTTAGTTAAGCTCTTTTTCGACTCATCTAAAAAACCGAAAAGATTGTTGAGTGATTTGTCCCTTTCACACTCGTTAAATTAGATTTGAAAGGTCACAAGTCTTAATTAATCTCTTTTCTAACTCATTATCAAAAATATAAAATATTTCCAAGTGAACTTGTCTTTTTCACACTCGTAAATTGGATTTGAAAGGACGTCTATTTGGCACAAGTTTACCTCTTTTTCACACCAAGTAGACTAAAAGACATAAAAAAAGATATTTTTTGGTGTTAAGTTGTGAGTGCATCTCATGCCCTCGCTTGCAGTATTGAGCCTTTAGCCGTTTCTTGCTTTGCGCTATAAACCGTTGCCTAAGCAGTTTTTGTATCCTCAACCAAGCAGATCCTTGTTTATATCCTTCATAATTCGACACCCTATACCCTAGAGGGAACATCATCCCGAGTGTCCATCTCCCGCATGCATTTCCTTGCATTGAGCATAGGTACATTCCACTGCTGGAACTAGTTTTGCTTACTTGCAACACTCATTTCTTCCTCTGTATCATAGCATTCATTTGTTATGAAAAAACAAAAAAGATGGGCGGGAAGGGAGTACTATAGTATAATTGGTAGAAGTTGTGTCACCTTTGAACATAACATAAAATTATTGAGTCCTTGTGTCATCATAATTTTGGGTTTAGCATGGCCTTAGGAAGCTGATCTCGTTACAGAGTTTCTCTACCGACTGGTTACTCTTCCAGTGCCTATAGAGAAATTTATATATACCTCTTGCATCTAATAGTCATATCATTGGGTCTATGCTACCAGAGTCCACCATATGTCTCATGCTCTTGTTCAGAGGAAGTCTATCAACCTGTGTCGGCCACTCCTCAAAAATCTTGACTTTGCATGTCGGCCATACCCTCAGTTTGTCTCAGAATCACATGATACTATGGTCTTATCATGCACCTTGGCCCTACTTTCATCATTGGTAAGTCACCTTGAACCCAACAATCGACATTTCATCATTGGTCGTTGACTGGGTGGTTTCCGTTGTGTTCGACGACAAGACATCTATTCACACTTTGGGATTCATGCAGTGTCTTGGATGCCATTAGCCTTATTGATGGTTTCCTCGCCTTTGTCAACAATTTTCATCATTGGCTGCTATTCAGAGGGTCTTTTTCGTGTAACGCTTGCATTTGGCACACGCGAAAGATGCACAGGGTTGTTGGTTCATGAACATCTTCTTCATATGATATCCACCAAATCATGAAGCTCCTATTTGTTCATCGTGCTGACTGATGAGAGATGCCTTAATTCTCTCCTTTCAGTGGGTCTCTTTCCATTGAATTCAGCTCATTTATTCTGTATATGGGACCCATAGTTTTATGAGTACCTTGAAGCTTGCAGTCATTAGTGGCATACTTTCTCGCCATTGATAGATGGGAATACAACAATGTCTCCTGATCAATGGATTCCTCAAGTGTTCGACACCGACTCCTTTATTCACACTTGTAGGAATGTACTCAGTGCCTTGATACCTACTTTCATTATTGGTAGGCTGTCTCGCATTTGTTAACAACATACCTCAATGACCGGTAATCAAACGATGTCTCATTATGTTCGACCTCAACTCCTTTATTCACATGATGTAGACTTGCACCCTTGGCGGATAATGTAGAAGACTTGAAGACATCACCATGTGGCCGCATCTTTCCTAAGCTGTTGCTTCCCTTTCATTGGACCATCACCTATTTGACTTCAGTGATCATGGGAGATCATATTGTACTCCATGGTATACAGATATCTTCAGATTGATTTTGAGACTAGTTTCACTGGGCCTTGTTCGTGACTATGACAACTTTTGGCATATAACCGCATTTGTATTTGCCTATTCATGACCACAAACAATTATTTGGTATATTTTCCACATGGATTTGCATTGTATTCTTGGCAGCCATGTATGCAAAGTCAGTAAAGAATGTAATGAGAAAATGAGTTTGTTCAATTGGTTCTCTACCACTCCACTCCCGGGTTATTTATTTGGCCATCACAGATACTCCTTTGATCTCACACATTAGGGGGCATTTGTTATAACAAGATTTGCCTCACCATTTCTATCTTGCATAGAGGGCCTTTTTCCATTTCCATATGGAGACTTATCATCCCTCTTTGATGAATCCAGAACCAAAAATACACATTTTTCCACATATACGCACCCTATCTTCTATACAAGATGCGTATACGCAGGCTGCTCCACTACAGTCCGTGTACATCAGGATTTGTGCCAGAAAATACAAAAATGGAGTCAGGTTTCCATGTCACGACAAGAGACCTTTGATCCTTGGCCTTCCATATACTGGAAATGTTCCGACTCGGCCCTTCAGTTGCATTCTGAAGGCTATAAGAGCACAATTCTGAGCTATGGAAAAGAGGAGAAAGCATTCAACTTTGAGAGAAAAGTTACTCTGGAGAAATTACTTCATATTGACTCTGCATCCCTTTGTCCCTCAAGTCTGAACACAATGTTCAACCCCCAAGCTCTTTCCCTATTGTTGAGAGAACCTCATTGTCTCTTTCCTTTGAGCTTGCCTTTGGTGGAGAATTGAAGTGGTGGAGACCCAGTTGGAAGGAACTTGGTTTCTTGGTTTCGAACCGTGCCGACACAGAAGTCTGTAATGTTGTCACTTCTGCTGATCAATTATTAATAGAAATACTCCTTTCCCCTCCTAT
>SNQJ01S0116227.1:0-12667 GCA_010110895.2 Picea sitchensis | reverse complement strand
ATTATCCATGGGCATGTTTGTAATGTTTATTAATGGATTATGCTATCTGATGTGCTAACCCCTTTATATTATCACTATATACTTGCTCTGCTTGTTTGTTTAGAACTGGTTGCAGGTATAAAGCTTTGGGTCAAAGTGCTCAATGGTGGAACATCGTCAAATGTTGGATCGAGGTAGGAACCTTTCTTATCATGCACATTAGTTTATATAGCATATGTTCTAATTGAGTTGATTTCTGCAGTCATACCTGTCTATTGTGGTTTACCCTTGACCATAGAAAGTTTTTCCCTCGTAACATAGACTCTCTATATCTACCTCTATCTCTCGTTCTAGCCTATCTAGTCTCTTCCCTTAGACCTAGGTATCTATATTTATATATTTATGGCTCACCAGCCATTACAATGTATTGAAAAACCCTAACACTAACGTCGTTAGGTCTTCCATGCATGTGCACGTGCTGCTCTTCCTTCCAGCTGTCACTTTCCTTGTTCATGCCTTCCTTCCCAAAATAGACTTTCTTTCTTCTTTGGCCTTCTTCTAACAAGCCCCCAACACTGACACGTGGCTCAACGCGATCCACCTAATCTTTGTGTGCTTCATTGATCTCCCCGGTGATCGCTTGGAACTTCTCCTCGAGATCCGTTGCTTGTGTTTGAGCCTGCAAGGTCTTCTCCTTGAGTGTGTCCAATGCCTGTACTGCAATATCATCGCTGATCAACCTTGAAAACTCTACATGGGTCTGTGCCATATATGTCTTGGATTCCTCTTCCCATGCAATGACTTCCGTTGCTTGCTCCTGGAGCGGTTCTATTTGAGCCTGACGCTCCTTTTTCTACGTCTGCACAATGTTGAGTTCTTCATGTAGTCTCTTCATATCTTGTGCCCCTTTGAAACGCTCTGTGATGGAAATTGTATTCTTCCTCTGCTTGAGGTCTTGGATACCTGCGCTTATCCTTCTTCTTCCTGGTCCCATTGCTGGACCTGTTGATCCTCTTCCAGCTTTGTCCAGAGTTATGCTGCTTTGTCGAACAAGTCATCTGCTGCGTGGACCTATCATTCCATATCCTATATCTACTCTGTTGCCTCCTTCTTCCTTTGCTCCCTTACCTCCAGTGGAGTGGTAGGTGTGAGCTGCTCACATAGATTCTTGATCTCCTATTGGTATTGATCAATTATCTTCACAATCTTCTCTATTGATGTGAGTTAAACCATCTACGCGGTCTTTGGGATCTTTTCATAGTCTACGACCACTTTCTGCTCCAATCCCTTCACGTGTTCCCTCTCCTCTTTGGTATCTAGCTTGGCCTGCTCAAATATCAATTCTAGATCGTCCCATTTATCTTTTACTTGCTGCAGTTCAGCTATATCTGTGTGTGCCCGAGACTGTACCTCCGGCATAACGTTGACCTACAGTTTATATAGGGCCTTGGTTGGTATCCATAGCAATACCAACTGCAATCGAGCAAAGTCCTTTAGGGGTGTCTTCCCCTCAATCACGTCCATGCGCAACATGTTGGGTGTAATGTGAAACATTGCACTCGGCTATGGTATTGTCTGGACTGTATCCCGCTCACTTGCTTCAGGTTCTCCTCATGTCTGTTAGGTTGATGGGACCATTTCTATGCTGTTGCCAACATCCTGTGCTTCCCCGATCTGCCTAAGGAGATGTCACATGTTTGCCAACTCTTCTTCGATTCTATCCCTGTGGTGAGAAACATTCTCAAAATCCTTCAGTGTGCGATCCTGGACCATTTGGGCTACCATATCTACATCATCCTCCGTGATCGTGTACTCTAGAGGTGTTCTATGCACCTTCATCTTCTTGCACGCACCCCCTGTCTGAATAGTTGGTCGCTTAGACAGGCCTGGATCTTGTGGAATATGACTTGGTGTAGTCCCCTGTGCTGCCTCGGCCTGTTTCTGCTGTACTTGGCGTGCATGTGTATTCTTCTTCTTCCCCTTATGGGTTCCTATCTTGGATGTCCCCCCTTTCATCTGCTTTGGTTTGGTTTGGCCTGTCCTTGGTTTCTTGGGCACTGTGACTTCCTGAGGCTGTGTCTGTTCCTGCCCTACCTCCTTGGCATGTGTATGTTCCTGCCTTGCCTCCTCCTCCTCTGCCCCTACAAGTATGTCTCGAGTGAGGACTGGAATCCTCCATTCGTCCTCCCATTCCTTGATGGCCATTTCTATGTCCCCCTCCATGATGCAATAACGCATTTGTAGCCATTGTTTATTGGGGTCCTTCTGCGCCTAGATCCACATTGCATGTCGAGTGGCCTTGAAGTTAGCTATGCCCTCATAGTTTGCAACAACCTGTGGGGTTATCATCCACATGTTGGCGATGGTATCCTGTAGATCGCGAAGATATCCTTTGAATATAGCTGCGTTCATTTTTCTGTTCCTAGCGTCTGAAGCAGTGCCAAGCGACAAGTATCTCGCTCCATCATTGGGTTTGGGTTTGGTGGTGAAAAATACATAGTTTGGTTCCTTCCATCCCATAATGGCTATCGGCATGATCAACCATGAATAGTGAAATTCTATCCCCAGATCCTACGCATCCTTGCAGTCATCTAGAAACAGATTCAAGAGATAAGGGGCCCAATTGGTTGTGGTTCCCTCGACACATTGTGTGACAACCCCGACCAGAACTTCCTCCTTGTGGCATTTTTTGAGTAGCTTGCATGCCTTGATTTTTGTGGCCATTTTGTCACGATGTCACTGATCTGTTTGATATGATTTCATGCATCCCCCTTTCAGTGTCATATTTCTTTTTCATCTCCTTAGTGTTTTCTTTCTCCTTTGTTTTGTCCTCAATAAATTGTGCGGGATCCATGTCTCGTGATGGCATCCCTTTGATGTGCGCAATGAGATCTACGTCTATTGAGATGATCTTGTCCAGCCACAAATATTCTCCATGTGCGACTACCATCAATTTCTTTATGCAACTGTTTGCATACTATCCTCTCCCAAAGTGTGGTAGTTCCAACAGACCTAAAATCCTCGTTTTAGCTAGTCCTGTTGCCCACTGAACTGGTTGATAAATGGCTTCCCCAAAGGGATTTACACCCACATTCTATAGGTAGACTTGATTTGCGAACTCCGGGAACTTTTCCATGTTCATTACATCATGGTCTGAGTACTTTAGTTTTTCTACATACCCTAACAAATCTACTTTTACCCGTACCCCTTCTAGTATGCGTGGAAAAACAATTGTTGCAATAGGTTGTCTGCTTGTCCTTTCGTGGTGGTGGATAACTCGAGGTTCCTACCTCCATTGGGCATTCTTTGGAATATTGTTCCAGCCAGCTTTTGACATCTTCCACCACTCCCTCCTATGGGTGTTCTGACACGGTTATTTTTGATTCCTCTGGCTCGACCGCTACTTCCTGATTTGGAGCCGTCCCATTGATTCTCGGGGCTTCTTTAGGGTTTTATGGTTGCATTTGACTGTCTATGTCCTCATTCTGTCGACCCTACCCCTCTTCTGGCCTATTGATGGACATGCCCACAGGTTTTGTTTGTTGGGTTTCCTCTACCACTAGTTTCGGTCTTCCTGGTGTTGTATCCGGTGATGGGATTTCGTCCACATTGATGACTTTTGGTGACTGTTCTCTTTCCTGCGATTGTGTTTGTGCTTGGTCCTAACTCTGGATTTTCTGGCAGTCTGGCTTGGTTATGCTTGTTTAGGTGGTACCATGGTGGAAAATCTAGTCGTTCACCGAGCTCAATAGCCTCTGCAACCTTTGTAAACTTCGCTCTGTGCTTCGTATCCTCTATCGCTCTCTGTCTCTTTCAATTTTGCGATAACCTTTTTTCTCCCATGTCCTCGCCTTGTATGGGTGTCGTGTGAAGCTTGCTGAAGAAGTTACCTTTATTACAGATTCAATGAACCTCTGGTTCCTTCGTACTTTCCATTACTCTCCCTCATCATCTCCAGTTGGCGCGATTAATGTGGCATCCTGTCCATCATTTCCGACATTCAATTCTGCGTGCCTTCATCACTTAGCACTTCTTTTGTCGTCTTTGCCTTTCCTGCTTGTTTTTGTGTTGAACCGATCATTGCCTTTGTCTTCGTCAGGATCGTATTCCTAAGTGTGCATGCTCCTTCTCCTTTCAGCACACTGTACCTTTGTTGGTACCGTTTGATCTCCTACTTTTTCTTTTTTACCACGTTGTGACTTTCGATTTGTGGGTGGTCGACTGTCCTTGTACAACTTCTGTTGGCTCCCATTGATCATCCCTATGAGTTCTGTACCTCCTAAGTCCTTCAACTATACAAATCTCCCATTTGTGACAGTTTTTACTTCGTACGGTCCTAACTAGTGCATTCTGAGTTTTCTTGGATGTTGAATGGATTCACTGTCATACATCAGCACTAAGTCTCCTTCCTTGAAATTTTTCTTCATGATGTGTCTGTCATGCCAAGATTTGTCCCTTTCCTTATGAACTTGTTGGTGGAGCCCTGCTAAGATCCTATCTTCCTCCATGATCATCAGTTGATTCAGCCTATCCTGTACTGTGCCTCGTTCTTTCATGTGTGTAATCGTTACTACGCACAGACTGGGTACTTGAATTTCTAATGGCACCACTGCTTCTTGGCCGTATACCAATCTGAATGGCATGTGCCCTGTCAACTTCTTGCATGTGGTCCTGTATTCCCATAAAACTACTGGTATTTTGAGGTCCCAATCATCCCTGTTGATATTATAGATCTTCGTCAGTGCGTTTTCCAGGATTTTGTTAAATGCTTCTATTGTTCCGTTTGCTTGTGGATGGTATGGTGTACTCTTTTGATGATGGAATTAAAATTCCTCAGTCATAACCTTGATGGTACTGTTAATGAAGTGAGTGCCTTGGTCTCTCATCAAAATCCTTGGGCAACCAAATCTAGTGATTACTTGTTCAAATAGAAAGTGTGATGCTATTTTTGCGCTGCAATCTTTAACTGGTGCTGCTTCCACCCATCTTGTCAGGTATTCTTTCGTGATGATAATGTACCTTTCTCTTGTCCTCTTTTTTGGTGGGTTAATTGGTCCCACAAAGTCTATTGCCTATTTTTCGAATACCTGCAATGTTACATGTGGTCGCAATGGCATCTCGTCCCTTCTATTGGGTTTACCAACCCTTTGACAGACATTGCATCTCTGGTAGTACTCTTTTGAATCTCTGTGAATGGTCAACCATCATAGTCCTACGCGCAATACCTTCCGTGCGGTATCTTTGCCTGCGTAATGTCCTCCTACTATTCCCTTATGGGATTCTGCTAAAACTCTTGGTCTTTCATGTTCTAGCACATATCTTCGCAAGATGCTATGTGCGCCCATTTTGTATAAGTGTCCTGCGATCAGTTGATAGACTGCAACTTGGACTACCAGGTTTTTCTTCTATGCGGTGTTATATTTCTGTGACACAGTACCTGTACTCAAGTACTGGATGATATCTGTAAAGTATTCGTCGGTGATCTGGACTAAAAATAACTGTGCATCCAAAAAGTTGTCTTCTAAAGTTGTAGGTTCTTCTCCATTCATGACCCTTGATAGGTCGTCATGTCCTACATTCAACTTTCCTGAATTGACTATTACTTCAAAATCAAAATCTTGAAACAATAGTATCCATTGACAGATTCTCCCCCCCAACACTGGCTTGTTGACTAGGTATTTAAGGGCTGAGTGATCTGTGAACATCTTAAAATGTTTTCCCAGTAAGTAATGTCTGAACTTCTGTAGTGCATAGACCATAGCTAGGCCTTCCCTCTCTGTAGTGTTATAGTTCTTTTCTGATTCTGATAGTTTTCTTCTCGTGAATGCTATAGGATGATCCAATATCCCACTCCTGGCTGTGCCAAAATAGCTCTAAGTGCTATGGCTGATGTATCTACATGTACATGGAATGTTTTCTCCTAGTTTGGAAATACTATTATTAACATTGTTACCATCTTTTCTTTCAGCGTATCCAGACTGTGTTGACAATCTTCATTCCATTGGAACTTTGTATCTTTCCTTAACAGTTTCTCCATTAGCGTGGTAATATGCGCGTATCCTTTGATAAATTTTATGTAGTATCCCGTGTGTCCCAATGTCTCTCTTAGTTGACGAACTGTTTTTTGTGGTGGAAAGTTAACAATTATTGCAATCTTTGTAGGATCTACTAGTAAACCTTGCTTGCACACTATATGGCCCAAAAGTATCCCAAACGATGTTTCGAAGATACATTTCTTGATGTTTAATGATATTTGTCACTGCCTGCATCTTTCTAACATTAGTCACAAGACCTCTACATGGTATTTCAATAGACTATAGACTGTCTAATTGTCCAAGTATACCTCTAGAAACTGGTGGATAAACTCCTTAAATGCAGTGACGACTACTTTGGAAAATATTGCTGGTGCATTCTTCAGTCCAAACGACATGACTGTGTACTGGTAGGATCCTCATTCAATAGCAAACATGGTCTTGTATCTATCTTTCTGTGCTATATTGATCTAGTGGTAGCCTAAGAATCCATCAGTGAATGAGTAAACTTCATGGCCTCCTACATTCTCCAACACTTCATCCATGAAAGGTGTAGGGAATGGGTCATGTAGGCATGCATCATTCAACATCCTCAAGTCGACGCATATTCTTATCCTGCCTTGTTTTTTCTCCTGAACTACCATCGGGCTTATCCATTCTTATTCTTCCACATGTTCTATGATTCTGACTTCGAGCATTCTATCGATATCAACTTTAACTTTCTACTTATATATCAGGTTTAGTTTGTATGGTGGTTGTCTGATCGGTCTTGATTCAACTCTGAGTGGTATATTCATTTCTCCTAGCTCTCTCGCTATGCCCTTCATTTCTGTAAATGTTGTGGGGAACAAATCATTGCACTCATGCAGTAACTCTATTATCCTTTCTACTGTTTGCTCATCCTAGTAGTCTCCATTGATGGCCATTTTGGGATTCTCAACTGTCCCAATGTTGACTTTATTCACCTTGATTGACACATAAATTACTTATGATTCTAGAGGTGGACCTTCCACTTCTCTTTCGCCTTCTGCTTCCTCGATATGAAGATCACGCAGATCGTCTTCATCAAGTGCTTTTTCCTGCACATGGTAGCACGACAACAATTCTTTCACTGTCTGTTTGTTCCGCTGTTGTTCCTCTGTTATGAGTTCGATTTCTGGTTCCTTAATGAATATCACCCCTCTTATCTTCTTAAGTGTTGCATCTATGTTGGGGTTCTCATGCTCGAATGAGAAAGTGACTGAAAATTTTTGTTGCAATACGGTCCAACTCATAGTTCCTCTACGCAGTTCCTGGTCTGTATACCAGTTTGCTGGTATGCCTTCTAAGGTATGTACGAAATGATGAGGCCATTCCTCTGGGGGTGTCATTTTCCACAACGCTCTGCACTTCTCCAAGTGTTCCGCTGGTGCTCCTTGTCCGTCGTACTTCTATTGTTGGTTTCTTCTCTGTTCTGCACCAAACCTTATGCACAAAAACCGTTTACATTGGTACCGATCCTTGATTGTTTCTTTATGTGTGCCCCACCATCTTGCAGGTGTGGCCTTGAGTGCTATATCGAGTGCTAAGAGTCTCTGGTTTTCTAACACTTCATCCTTGTACAGTGCCAAGAATACTTCTAGATCATTCACTCCATGGAAACTGGGTGGTTCCCTTATCTATGTACTTACCCATCTTACTGCGCGGTCTATTCTTACACATCTTCTTGTGGAAACTTCGTGTAGCCTTTGTTTCCAGTTTTCTAAGCCTGTATCTGAGTCTGTCGTGTATGAAGAAATGCTTCGCCAACTGAGTATCCCATCTGCAGTTGGGTTTACGTAATCCTCATCACGCCCAGTTGTTCTATACAACTGGCTAATTTTCTCCAAGTCTAAGTGAGTAGGTTCTACAAACCTTTCTCTTTTTGATGGGTCCAATGGTGCGATGACCTTGTATTCTCCTCACTCAAATGTCATTTTTCGTATCTTTAAATTGATTATGGCCTGGTTATCAAACGCCCAATTCAAGCCAAGCAATGTTGGATATGGTGTTGTGCTGTCCACTATTTAAATCACTTCAAAGTCTACTTTAGTGCACACTCCATCCATGTCTACTGTTACTCCTTTTAGTCTACCAATTGGTAGAACTCTGTGTTGGTTTGCTAGTTTCAGCTGAACAGGTGAATATCCTAATGTGGGCTCTCCCATACACTGCCATGTCTTCTTTGGTAATACATTGACTTCAGATCCTAGATCCAATATGATATCTCCCATGTTGAAATCTCTGATATTGGCATTCAACCTGAACTCTCTACTTGTTCTTCTCCTTGTATGTAGGTGATTGATTGTTTTTTGTTCTAGTTTTCCTTATGTCTTTATGCTACATCTTTCTACTATATTTTGAAATATTTTGATAATGGGTGGATCATTCAATAATTTTACACATGATTTCAAAAATCTTTTGATTGTACTTACTTGTCCCAGGGGTTGCATTTCTGTGGTATGATCCAACGATGGAGGCATCTCGTACTCTAGCTCTTCCTTGCTTTGCTGCGCAGTTGAAGTCGACATGGTGTCTTGCTTCAAGAATTCTTGTTTGGCTTGCTTAAATATTTCCTTCTTGTTCTACACATCAAACTGTCTCCTTGGTTCGACATTATTCTTCACCCACTGGTGTTTTACTGGCTCTTGTCGGACTGTGTCGTTTCCTATTTTAGCTCCTCCGTGTGTAAATATGTTGATGTTTCATCCTTCATCCCTTGCTTTGGTAGAAATCCATTGAACATTTTGGTTGTTTTGATTCCTGTTTTCCTGGATCTTCCCGAGTAACGTAGGACATTCTTCCATGTCATGATCTGATGCGCGGAAATACATACAAGTTGCTGGTGGAAGTGGACATTCTCTTGCATAATGTCCCAGTTGTTGACAGTTGTGACATACCACTGGTACTCTACCTCTTCCAAAGCCTCCTCTTGATTTTTCTCCACCTCTGTGGCCAATTCGATCTCCTCTTGATGCGTTATATGGAGGCGCCTGATTGTACTATGCGATATTGGACTGAGGTTGTGCTGAGTTGTACTATGGATGTGCGGTATTATATGGTTGCTGCGCAGTATTATAATGCTACTGCGCAGTGTTGTATGGGGCTGGAACTTGGTTAAATTGTGGTGCGACTTGCCTAGTCATCATTTCTGCCTGCACCTTATATGCATCTGATGTCCTCTTTCGCATGAAATCCACAGTTCTACAATCTTTGTCATCATGGCCCACTGACTTGCGAAAGTTTCATTATGAACTCTTTGGGACTGTCTGGTATTTCTGCATCATTGGGAAATGATATGGATCATGGCTCGATTTCTTACAGATTTCACACCATAGTCCTCCTGTTGGTAACGGATTTGGCATTCCTGCTGCCATATACTGCACAAATGTTGGACATTCTTTCTTGCGGTGTCCTTCCGTCCTGCATGTGGTACACCAAACAACTTCTCGTTTGTCCTTACTTTTGTTTGGATTTAGATGGAACATTAATTTCTTCAAATCCTCCTTCATCTCTTCGATGGCTGGATCCGTCTACTGATATTGGTTTTCTTCCAGTTGTAGGGATACCTATAGAGCCTCTGCCTGTGTCTGAAACTTCTGTTGTCGCAATGGATATTTTAAGTGTGGTAGTAGTGAATTGATGAACATGTGCCTGTGCTACATATTAGTCATGAGATATTTCAACTTTCTTTCCAGTCACTTGAATATTTGGTCAATATCCCATACATATTCTCCTTGTTTCTGTCTAATTTCTATCATCTCATTCATGTACCGATCCTCTGAACTTGGCTTCTAAAACTCATTTATCAGCAGTTTCTTGATGTCCGCAATTGTTCTGGTTGTCCTTGGTGGATTGTTTGTAGCTAAACTCATATACCAATCCAATGCGCGATCCCTTAGTGTAATTGCTAGCTGTGAAATTTTAGTATCTTCGTCTGTGATATGTTTTGCTTCCCAAATCTTTTCACAGATAAACAAATGTTTTTTTGGGTCCTTCGATGCTTCTCCTTTGAATTTTGGTAACCTGATTGTGGGATCGTGTCCTGCCATCATGAATGATGAACTACTACCTTAGTACAATGTAGATACTTGACTAGTGCTTCCTAAAACAACTCTTCCATTTGTTGTTCCTTATGTATATGTACTTGCTGCTGGATTTCTTCTCCCGAAATTCGGTTGTCTAAACGGTGGTGTTTTCTTTGGTGTATTAGTCGCACATGGGTTTATGGGTTCCACACTGACATTAATATGGATAGGATTTCTGCCCTCTCTTCCCAGTCTTGAACTTCTCATCTTCCTCTCATATGTTGTGTGCAAGATTTCCTCAATCTGCTCCACATCCCGGAGATCCTCTACCTCTTCTTCATCACTCACTAAGCCTTCCCTCACGACTACGACTCTCTTCTTTGTATTCACCTTGTATTGGTAGGGTACTCCATTACGCGTATTTCCAGCTGTCACCATGATCCACTTGATCTGGTCATCATCCATCATGATTGGGTCCAAGGGTTCCTCCTTCTTTCCTTTATCCACTCCTCCTTCCATTTCTCCTCTTCCTGTCAGTGCTTCCCCCCTTCCCCCATGCATGCAGGGAAGTTTAGTTGTCTGACTCCATTGCCATTACACCTTTGTTGTATAGCAATATCTTAATAGAAGTATACAACGATATAATATACCTTCCTTGAGGCCCACATAGAAACTCTTGTTCCGCTGCACTGTACGATTTCGCTGTATCTACTGCAAATTCTGTTATAAAGCCTACTACAATACTGTCGAGAAAAAAATCTACTGCGCGGGTGAATTTTGTGTTCACTTGCTGTAACTGCTCAATTTGAACTGAGGTCCACTCTAACTGTCGGATCCGGTTTGTTGCATGGTTATCCTTCAACCTCAATATCCACTCCTGCAATAAGTGTGGAAAATCATAGAAAAAGACTTCATGCAAATCAGTAAACACGTATTTCTTAAGATATTTGCGGTGTTACTTTAGGGTTTTTGTTATCTTTCTGCGCAAACTCCAACTCTTTTGTCTTCAACCAGATTTCGATCTCTGCTTTTGTGGGATTCCACTGTCTTAACATTCCCTTTTAGCGGCTCATTATTTTCATCTTCTCATCATCCGATTTAGTATTCCCTTGACTCGCCTTCCACAGATCTTACAAATTTTCAACAGATCCCATATACTCAATCCTATACCGTTCCAACCAATGGCAACAAAACCATTGTTGGTTTATAGTTTATATGTCTGATTTTATTCCTTTATCTCGAGTGACCCAAGGTTCATATCTACTGGGGTTCCAACAAATCCTCTAAAACTATTGGCCCTCCTGGTAAACCAGTAGGAAAGACATCACACATAGTGCACTGCGCAGTCTCACCCGAGATAGTCTTAATGGGTGACTGCAATACTCAAGTGTTTGCAGTTTAGGATTGAGTTGAGATATGAGAAGTGTGCATTGAGAGCTCTATTTAACTTATTAACGCAATAAAATGCATTCATGATTATGCATGGAATATAATCAACTCATTTAGTTAGTATATCAACAACTACTTAAAATAGTAAGGGAACACATGCATTCAATCACATAACACATGTTTTACCGTGGTTCACCCCCCTAGGCTACGTCCACAAATATTTGGCTCTTAAGCTATTTTATTATAGCAGTTCCAAAACTACAGCACCGCGTGCTTTACAACTACTATTAGTCGGGTCGAGATCTATTATGAGGCAGACTAGATCACACCAAGCTCATTAGCCCGCGATCTAACCCTCAAGATCCACCCTCCTTACTCCTCTTCAGCTCAACAACTTACAAAATTAGGTTGTATAGCAAAATGTTACAACTAGCCATCAAAACATGACTCCTCCTTTAGACTCTCTATATATGCCTCTATCTCTCATTCTAGCCTCTCTGGTCTCTTCCCTTAGACATAGATATCTATATTTATATATTTCTGTCTCACCAACCATTACAATGTATTGCAAAACCCTAACCCTAGCGTCATTAGGTATTCCATGCATGCGCGCATGTTGCTCTTCCTTCCAACTTTCAATTTGCTAGTGCATGCCTTCCTTCCCAAAATAGCCTTTCTTTCTGCTTTGGCCTACTTACAATAGTCACCAACCTCTGCTAGTCACGTTGGAGACCTGTCACTAGCCTCTGCAAATTACGCTGGGGAAAAGAAATCAACCTTTGTGAGTTATGCTGGGGACAAGAAAATAGCCTCTGTAAGTCATGCTGGAAGCACAAGTCCAAACGCTACGAGTCATACTGGCACTGAGTCACCAACCTTTGCTATTCATGTTGGAGACTCGTCACCACTCTCTAGGAGTCATGTTGGGGACAAGCAACCATCCATTGCGAGTCACGCTGGAAGCACAAGTCTGTCCATTGCAAGTCATGTTGGGGGAACGAGTCTAGTCACTGCTAGTCATACTGGACAAACGTCACCAACCTCTACAATTCATGTTGGATATCAACACCTAGTCATTGCAAGTCATTCTAGGGGCAACCCACTGACCACTGAAAGTCATGTTGAGGGAATTGATATGATTGAAAATCCTAGATGTATAGGACATAATTCAGAGTTCCCTTGTAATAATTTCAAAGGAGATCACCTTACTCATTTGTGACC
>SNQJ01S0116226.1:30574-49066 GCA_010110895.2 Picea sitchensis | reverse complement strand
AAAAAAATCTCATACGCTGGAATGGTGACACACCAGGGTCTTTAATTTGGGCAGCGGCTAAGCAGAACAAACAACTTGTCACCCAGCATGCCTTCTAGGAAATTAGGAACGAGAAAACAACCCTATTTTGGAAAGATTCCTGGAAACAATGGACAATTCTGGACCACGAGGATTGGGCTGAGCACATCAGCACCCAAGCCACACAGGTGGGCCTGACAACAGTAGCGGACTATTGGCTGGATGATTGTCAAGATAACACTTGGCGACATTGTCATCTTGATAGGGAAAGCATGAACCTGAATGGCCAAGTGGATCTGGGCCCCTACCAGAATGAAATGCTGAAACGAAAAATCCCCAAGCTCACGGGAGAGGATATTCTCTGATGGGGATACCAGCCAAGAGGCACTTATGGCATACGAGAATCTTACCACATCAAGATCCAACCGAACCTGGCACCTACATGGGCTGTTTGGCGCAAGATCTGGAACCTCAGACATTGGCCCAAAATCACCCTCTTTCTCTGGCTCGTGATCCACTCAAGCATACTAACCTGGGACAACCTTTCCAAAAGAGGCTTTGTGGGGCCTTCCATCTGCATACTCTATGGGGATACAACTGAAACCATGAATCACCTCCTCACTTCTTGCCCGTACACCGCACAAATTTGGGACCAAAGTGCGCTCATCATGCACACCTCGGATTGTGTTCGAGACAACATCGTCGACACTATCACAAACTAGAGGGACCAAGTGTTTCATTCTCCCCTCCTCAATCGTATATGGAAATTGCTTCCTGGTTTCATCCTTTGGCAGGTATGGAAGGAAAGAAATAGAAGATTTTCAGGAACGTTTTCCTCCCATGGAAACACTGCTGGAATCGCTGCCGCCTCAACATTCTGGAAACTCTCAACCTCCAACCTTGGAATGAAACAGACCTGACCAATAATCCCTCAGAAATTCTGATCCTTAAGAACTGGCTACCTATCCTTTCCCCTCACCCCCTTATCCTCTTTTCCTGTCCCCCCACCATCAATCCCTCCTCTTGGTCAGTCCCTCCGATTGACTTCATCAAACTCAACTTTGATGGGGCCTCTAAAGGCAATCCAGGAGCTGCGGGTTATGGAGATGTTTTCCGTAATCACCACGGGCACATCATTCTCATTAATGCAGGCTTCCTTGGACACACCACGAACAATGTGGCGGAACTCTGGGCACTCACTCGGGGGCTGTAACTTGCTATGGATCACAACTTCACCCAGCTGATTGTAGAGGGTGACTCCCAGATCATCGTCAATCTCCTCGACAGACTTTTCAACGGAGCAGATCTGAACAAAATTTCACCCAACTGGAGACTCTTGCATGGGATAAAGACCATCACAGACTTACTGCAACCCAATCAGGTGGTCATACCTGCTCACATCAAAAGGAGTGCGAATCAAGTAGCGGATGAATTGGCTAATCTAGGAGTCAACTGGGATGGACGGGAAATCCTCTGCAACACTTCCCTCAATCCGGATCACCCTATCCTCCAGCAATGTATCCGCAGAGTTGTGGAAGTGGATAAACACCCGGATGGGGTGCTAGGGCCAGCCACCTGGTGCACAGAGGAGCTAGCAAGGCAGCGAGCCATGTGCCTGACTCGTTCCAACAGCTACCGAATCCCTCCTGCAATAAATGGTATTTACGTCGATCGCAAGGGCATTTACTCGAGCTACTTCGACCTCTATTTCGCCGGGTGCAATGTCTTCTCAGTTTGTTTGCGTTACCATCCCATGGCTCCGGCTTGGTTTTGACTGTTTTCTCATGGTGCTTATGACCCCCCGCCTGCTCCAGGTCCTCCCCTTTGGTTTGGCAAACCACACCCACTTACCAGGCCAAACCATGCCGCGAAAGCGAGGTAGACCGCGAAGGGGTTCTCCTTGGCATCCATACGGCCTTGCGCTTCGGCCTCTCCTCCTGGTTCACCTTCAACTCTCTCCTCGCCACTCCTGCTGCCTAAGATAGAAATTCTCAATCCCTCCACCGCACCTGTTCCCCACTTCGAATTCCTAGCCTTAATAGACACCAGGCTGAGCCCTTTACGACGCCACCTCACCACTCCTTCAACCTCCAGGAACTCCATTCCTCTCCCTGCGCTGGACATTGCTTCCTCAAAATCACCCATGGGGATGCCTTCTCATGGCCGGGCCACCCGTAACAAGGCGCCAATGTCCTCTAACTCAAAGCCAGATTTGCAGTGGCAAGAAAACTTCACCATCCTTTACGATTTGGTTGTCAAACTCCGTCAGGGAGTGGAGGACCTCCATTTTTGGTTACAACTTGTGGATGCGAGACTCTCAAACCTCCTCCAAATTCTTTCCACCTACCAAGAAGCCTCTCCCACGGCTTTAGAAGAAGCGCCCTCCACCGCAAGTGACAACGAAAAACTCAGGAAGTAGGGTGCAACAGAGGTCGTTGAGGATCCGGTTTGGCAGGAGGTCAAGGAAGCAGTCATGGCCATCGGTAAGCAGGCTCACATTCCTTCGGGAGACGCCGAGGTCATTGGGGAGCCAGTTCGGTAGGAGATTAAGGAGGCGGTCAATGCCATCGGTCAACAGGCACACATTCCTTCGGGAGATGCCGAAATAGCTGCTAACAAGGACGCAGGCACCGGGGACGACGACATGCAATGGGAAACCGGAGGGACACCTATTGAAGAGGAGCTGTGGCCAGGCTATCTGCCAGAGTATGTGCCAGACTATACGCCAATTGTCTAACCCCTCAAGGGGTCTGTTCTTTTTTTTATAGTTTCTCCTCTAGTAGCATCTTTGTCAGCTCAGCTTTGTGTTTTTTAAGACTGATAAGAACTCAGGTGTTAGAATTACCCGGTTGGCTGAACTGGTTTCTCCTTTTGGAGAAGTTCAGTAACTACAAACTGGATGACACTCAGTTTTGTACTTATGTTCTGGTTCTTTGAAGGCCCTTATATATAAAATTACTTACTTACAAAAAAAAAAAAACGTTTTGTTTAATATATGTATTTTTTATATTGTTTTTTAATTAATTTAATTTAATCAAACACTAACTTAATTAATAACCTAAGAAACTAACTTAATCAGACTAAGTTAATTACTAATTAATAATTAATCTAATCATTATTTTATTTTAAATTATCTTATTAAAATAACTTTATTAGGCTAATGAGCATTAGAAAATGCCACTAACCATTTAATATTAACATAATTATTTGTTTATTATCCTAAGTTTGTTTATTCATGCAGGGATGAGTGGTGAGCGAGATGTAGTCAACGGGACAAAGGGGCAAGGGAGTGAGGGCGCAGAGGTGGATGAAGGATGCAGTAGGATGATGAAGGATCAGGCGAAATAGATGGAGGGGAAAATGGAATCAGTCGAGCCAGATGTCTTCATCATGGGAGCAACGCCAAATCAACAGCCGAAGAATCAAGTTACCTATGATTATAGGTCCCCAACACACTTAACATCTGAACACATATCCATTGGTCAACCTTTTTCGATCCAGATATCTAGCTCAGTTGATGTCGAAAAAGCCATGTACATTTGCTTCCCTATTGGTTTCAGGTTTCTCTTGGTAGCATATAGCATATTCTATTGTGCCACAAAAAATACCTGAACACTCTCTTGATAATATTCCAATGATCTTTTCCAAGTGTTGACATGGTACTTCTCATTACTCCCACCACATGAGCAATATTTGATTAAGTGTAGATCATTTCATACATTAGACTACCAACAACACTAGCATAGGGAACATGTTCCATGTCCTCTTTTTCTTCCCATTTCTTTGGACACTGTTCAACAGTTAGTTTGGCTCCCACAGGAATCAATACCTTGAATGGTTTGCAATCCTGTATGTTGAAATTCTTTAAGACTATTTCAATATACTTTCTATGACATAAATAAATCTTTCTAATTGCCCAATCTCTCTCGATCTCCATTCCCAGAATGAAGTTCACTGCATTGAGAACCTTCATGTCAAACTTGGAGGACCACTGTATCTCACTTCTTTTATAACATCCATGTTTTTTCTGACCAACAACATGTCATCGACATATACAAATACATATATGAAACAACTACCTTCTTCCTTAGAATATACATAGTGGTCATTCCTACTTCCCACAATTCCCAAACTAAGGTTTCATGTGTTAAAATTTTGGTACCACATCCTTGGTGATTTCTTTAGACCATAAAGGGATCTCTTCAATTTGCACATTAACTCTTTCTTCCCCTTTACTCAAAATCTTTCAGGCTGTTTCATGTAGATTTATTCTTCCAGGTATCCATGTAGGAACGTTGTATTTACATCCATTTTGTCTATTTCCAAATCAAATGATGTAGCCAGAGACATTAGTACTCTAATGGAAGTTAATTTTTCAATAGGAGAGAAATTCTCACCGAAGTCAACTCCCTTGACTTGGGAATACCCTTTTTCTACCAGTCGAGCTTTGAAAATTTTGACTTGACCTACTGTGTCCAAATTTTTCTTGAACACCCACTTGCTACCGACAAGTTTCCTTCCATTAGGTAGCTCGACCAAACCTTATCTCTCATTATTGTGCAAAGATTCTATTTCTTTGACCATGGCGTCCTTCCAGAGTTTACCCTCTATCGAGTCAAATTCCTACCTAACTGACTTGGCCTCCTCGTCAGTGGAAGGTAACACAAATTTTGAATGGAAATAAAGCAGACTATACCTTTCAAATGGTTTCCTTAATTGTTAATACCCCCTTACAAATTGAGTTGGCTATTCCACCTCTTCATCTAGTGTTGTTGACTCATCTGAATCATGTTCTTCGTTCGTCGGTTAAAACACCAACTTCTCTTGTTTTTTCTCCATTTAAATTCATTTAGACTTGGAAGTTCCTCCAACTTATTTGAAGTTCACATCTCAACTATACATTGTTTTCCTCAACAACAAATCCCGTAGTTTATATCCTTTCATTCCATCCTTGTAGCTAACAAAAATTGTTGAAGTTTGAGTAGCTTAAACATATATTCTTATTTCATTCATATTGTATTTGACCAAGACAAAACCCTAAAGAATAATGCTATATTATATTTGTTAAGTTGGCCCTATTGTGCCTTTGTAAAATTCAGACCTATTGTGCCTTGACAAGTCAATTATAAATTAGAAGGATAAAGTGGACAGGTCGACCCTAACCTAATTCTAGGCAGTTCAACTTGTATTTATAAAAGGCCTAGCGCCTCATTTGGAGAACACACACAAAAATATTTCTCACACAGAAAAGTGCGCAAGTCTAAGAGAGTGACACATCTACAGAGGAAGGGTGACACAACTACAAGGGAAGGCTGTTCTAGTTAAGGGTTTTGGTTATCTGGTAAAGGACTATCTTGGTCTAATGGTGCACTACTCTATTCTGGTTAGGGTTTCTGGTATATCTTCTGTTTTGGCGAGATCTCTCTTAAGAGAGACATTGTACTTGCTGAAGAATCTATATATAAGAAGCTTTGCTGGGTTTTATCCCCCATGAGGGTTTCCCAGGATAAATATTGTGTATACTGTGGATGTCTTTCTTTCAATGATGCTTATGCATGTGATTATTGTTTTAATAGACCAAAGTTAAAGAATACTATACACACTTAACTTCTTAAGAGAAAATTTAACAAAAATATACTTGAATTCCTTATTGTCCAGCTTGTTCCTCTTCTCCTTGGGAACATGCACAAATGCATCAAAACCAAAGACTATGAGATGTGAAAGTGAAATATTATTACCAAAACATACCTCATGTGGAGTTGAGTTGACTAGCGCTGATGAAGGAGACCTATTTACCAAATATTTTGTAGTGTTGACTGCCTCTACCCATAATTCTTATATGATCTCGACACCACTAAGCATGTTCCTTGCATTATCCATCAATGTCTTGTTCATTATTTCACCAAATACATTTTGTTGTGAGGTACATTGCATGGTATTTTAGCCTGCTATGCCATATTGTTTGCAAACCTACTCAAAATATTTTCCACATAATTCACTTCCATTGTCAGTTCTCAACACCTTGATCTTCTTATCTGTTTGGTTTTCCACAAGATATTTAAACTCTTTGAATTTATTTAAAACCTTTGTTCTCTTCCTTAGGAAATATAGCCATGTCTTCCTGGAAAAATTCTCTATAAGGGAGACATAATACATAGATTGATGGAATTGCAGACCCCTGACCCTCGGGTCAAGTTCCTCAAAGGATCGATCTTCTTCGAATTCACAGAACTGAAATAGTTCTTTCGAGCCTTTACTGGAACCCCACGAATCCAATACACAGGTCCTTCACGAAATCCCCACCTGCACAACATGTACTAGGCGTGAGTCTTCACCTACACATGACCACCAGATATGACCTTCGACCCAAGCCAAGAGACGCTTTTCGCATTTCGCGACTTTGCGAATATTGATGTCGAGTCTCTGACTCCTATATCCCTGAATGCCGAAATGTCGAAAAGCCGAAATGGGCTCAACGATGATTAGCCACAATCCAAATCTCGGTCCATGTGACTGCTTCCTCTGTGACCACAACACTACTCCAAAGACAAGTTGCGTTTCGTGACTTTGGGGTTTTCAACGCAAAGTGTCCCGCTCCTTGGCCTCAGAATTGCCGAAATGCCGAACCCTGAAACTTTGAAATCTTCGAAGTTCTACTCCAAAGAGAGATCAACGGTTGTGAGCCTCCCTTGATCTGACGGTTTGGATCCTTTCGGGATTTTGTGGGTCAAGAGTCCTGAATCTTACCCTTTGTATCCCGGTAGCTGAAATGTCGAAATATCTCTGCTGAGAGATCAACGGTGCATGTCCCTCTTGAACCAACGACTATGATCAAACTGGATCAATGGCCCACATCTTTTCATGTATTTCCTCGAAACCTTGACCACTCCTTTGACTTCCACCGCACGTATCCTCTGGCTGATACTTGGGACCCACCTTTCGATGTTTCTCTCTTTGTGATTTCAGGAGTTGTGTTGACCATAAAACTCTACCTCTTGAGTCCCAGAACCTCGAAACCCGATTGGGGCCCAACGACTATTGTCCCTCAACCCTATGGGGCCATATGACCCTCCACCAAGGATTGGGTCCTATTCCTTTCTCTCTTCAGGATTTCGTGAATCAGGAGTTCACGATGGAGCAACTCCATGATCCTTTTCCGCTCCAAACCCCAAACTACGAATTAGCGAACCAATCGCTAGATTTCAGGATTTTGCGAACTGGGATTTTGTGATGCAGCGATTCCATGATCCTTTGCCACTCCAAATACTGAACTATGAAATAGTGCAATTCACCTGCGAGATCAACGGATCTCGCAACTTCATCACTTCTCCCATGAAGTGTCTCCACCATCCGATTCAGCTACTCCCATGCGCGACCTCCGAGAGGTTAAACTCCGTGCGCCTTCCTCCCGATCCGATGACTATCAGGTCTTTGTACAAGATCTGATGGTAGCTATAGCTCCTCCTTGAGCATGTGCTCTTCCTTTCCCTTGGAATATTTTCAAGGTTTCAGAGGCCTCGACCTTTCATTTCTATGCGAACCTTGTGACCTTGGGTCTCGCCTGCATTCTCGAAAACACTGTCCCTCCTGAGCTTTTTTCACTCTGAAACCTCAAAGGGTTTTTCTTGGCCTCTGCAACTTCTGCAGGACTCTTCTCCTCCTAAGATTTGTTCACTTATGAAACCTCAAAGGGTTTTTCTTAACCTCCTTATCCTCTCGGCTATTTCTCTATGCACAAAGGGATTGTTCCTCTTGAGATTCTGAACTTGAGACAAGTTCGCTCCGTGCACACTCCCTGTGTTGCTAAGCTTTCACTAAACTCAGATCTGAACTATTTCTTGGAAATAAATTCTTCTCTCCCTCCTGGTGCTTTCCTTGCTCATTTCACTCCTTGCATATCTTCTCCTGATAGAGTTTTCAACAGCTCTGTAAGTATCTCTCCTCGACACTTCTTCTCTCTATGAACTCAGAATAGAGGTCTTCTGTGCACTCTATGCACTTGCTCAATTCCCTCCTGGTAGAGCTTCCAAAAAATCCTCAGTGATTCTATTTTCTCTGTGCCTTCCTCTACACAGTCTTACCTCCAAGGTGTTCAGTAACCTTGAGGCTTCTCCCTGGGTCTAATACTTCTTATGGTGCACCCTCTTGGCACTAATCTGTCCAAATCTTGCAGAATTCAGAAGTGCACTCTATGCACTGGCTTTTATAACCCGCAATGTTCTTTCATGCAACCTCTTCCATGAAGCCACAAAGAACCAGACCTGGAATCAAAGAACCCAACATATAGAAAAATCTAGATATCCCTGCAAATGCACATCTAATCATACATCTACAACATATCATCAACACATAAAGACATTCATTCATGAGCTCACAAACACATGAACAATAAAATGCAGGAAAAAACTGCTCTTTATATTAATATCAGAAGGTCCATTTACAATATGGGTAAGCTCAGACTGCAACAGAGTCTCAACTTCTTCTCTGCCTTCTCTACTTGACTAAATCTCCTAAAAAATAAGATTCTAAGATATTTTACATGAGGGGTCTCTTTGAGATCTTCCCTCCATCTCACCATTTCTCATTAATTACATTCAATTACATTGAATGGGCCATCTAATCCGAATCAGAGTTAGATCCATTTCTTCCTGTAATCCATTAAGGCGACACTAACTACAACCTTCTCAAAGGCATGACTTGGATCTACTAGCCTTACAAACATTTAATACATTAAATTACGATTTGAAATTTGAAAGTGAGAGGGCTGCGCCTCTCCTCTCCATTTAATGCATGCTTTGATGTGCTGTCTAGCTGGCGCGTAGCTGGCTTGGAGCGATGCTCCTGCATCATACTCCTCTGCTATGAAAAATTCATGAGCTCTTATTTATGAGCTTCCCAGCAACGTTGTTGAAATCCACCTGGATCCCAAACAGTTCTCTGGAGCTATCCATCTTCTCTTCTGCTTCATTGCTGTTGTTGCCCTGCTACTATGGCAGGTTCTCCTCTGTTCAGCTTCCCTTTGCTGACTTCTTTTGCTGATATGATCATCAGCCTTCTTATCTCCTCTATCACCTCATCCAACTTCTCCAGTGGCTGGCTCTTTGTATGCAGTCTTCTCGGTTGCACTTCTTCCCTGCAGATGGGTTGATCAAATAGATCTCCCATGCCATATTTTTCCTTTGTGGCCTCAACTTGCCATCCTGCTACAAAATTCAGCTCTGCAGTCTTATCCTCTTGACTAACCTGCTGTTCAATCACCTGTTCTGACAGACTTGCTTCTTCCATTTCTCTTGTTGACATACTTCCAGCTTCTTCCAGCTTATCCCCAAGCTGGTATGCTCCTCCATTGGTCTCCAACTTGATCTGTTGGATGTTCAAGCTAAGCACTATCACCCTCTTCTCCAAGGCTTGCAATTCTTCACATAGATTAGCAAAATCCATGCTGTCTGCTTCCTCCTCTACTGCAGGCTCCAGTGTTGCATTCATCTCAATGTTTTCTCCATTTCTTCCTCCATGACAGTCTCTGCTGGCTGTCTGTCTTCTATTGTTGCCTCTGCAACACATGCTCTTGCCTCAACTGGGCTAAGTGGTAAGAATATCTCAATTCCTCCAATGATCAAAATGCTCTTCTAATATTCCTTCTCTGTCAGCCCCTCTTGTTGATATGAACTCACCTTTGAGTTCATCTGCTCTCCCTTGCCCACATGGTAGTATGGGAGTTTTCTGCTGCCCACCTGGTAGTTTATGAGATCAATTGATCCCATCTCCATCAATACTCCTTGCTGATCTGAACTCACTCCTGAGTCCATGAGACTTTCAGATAGTCTCACTTCTTGTCCCCTGCCCACCTGGCAATTTGGGAATTTTCTACTGCCCACTTGGCAGTCTATGAGATCCAGTGATCCCATCTCATTGCCCACTTGGCAATCTGAAATTTCATCACTTCCCCCTTGGAAGGATGTGAGACCTTCTGCTGATCTCTTCCCATTGCCCACCTGGAAACTCGAAAGTTCACTTCTGCCCACCTAGTAATTTACGATATCTTCAGCTAATCTCATACCATTGCTCTCATGGCAATATGAATTTCCACTGCTGTCCTCCTGACAGTCTATGAGATCCTCCAATGATCTCATTTCATTGCCCACCTGGCAATTGGAAATTTCATCTCTGCCCTCCTGGCAGTTTATGAGACCTGAAACTGATCTCTCTTCCCCATTATTACTAAGATTTCTCCCAGCTTTTGGTTCACACACATGAACCACTTCGTCTATATCCCTGAGGCTTTCCACATACCTCAACCATATTTTCAACAACCTTTGCTATATTTTGGCCAACAATTCCTTGACTGGCCACTTTGATTTCATTCTGATGGGCCATTCATATACCCATCGTGATTTTTCACTCTGCTGCACCCGCAGTGCAAGCTCTTCCATCCTCGCTCTTACTTCAGCGAGCTCTTTATCCATCTCATATTTTCTCTGCTGCTGATGGTTCTTCTTTCCACCACATCCATAGCCTTCAGTAGCCATCTTCTTGTTCCTATCTACCCTCTTGGAAAACTTGTTGCTATTACTCTACAACTGAGAGCATTTCTAGCATTTCCTACAGTCTACTTGACTATCTATTTTTTGCTGCGTCCTGCAACAATCTCCACAGAGTTCCAACACTCTGCCTTCCTTTTTCCTCTGGCTCCTTCTTCCTGCAATATACCGACATAAACAAGCTCTGATACCACTTGATGGGTGCGTATCAGAGTATTTTCTTTATCTACTCTACCTCCCTCTGCCTGCAGTCTACAGATAGAAAGTGGTTCTGATACCACTTGATGTGTATCAGAGTACTCTTTTTCCTCTAGATCCCTTTGCCTGAAATATACAGACAAAAAACAAGCTCTGATACCACTTGATGTTGTGTATCTGAGTATTTTCTTTATCTACTCTACCTCCCTCTGCCTGCAGTATATAGACAAAAAGTGGTTATGATACCACTTGATGGAATTGTAGACCCTCGACCCTCGGGTCAAGGTTCGCACAAGATCGATCTTCTTTGAATTCGTAGAACTAAAATAGTTATTTCAGGCCTTTACTGGAACCCCACGAATCTGATCCACAGGTCCTTCACAAAAACCCCACCTACACAACGTGCACTAGGCATGAGTCTTCACCTCCACACAACCACCAGATATGACCTTCGGCCCAAGCCAAGAGACGCTTTTCGCATTTCACAACTTCGCGAATACTAATGTCGAGTCTCTCACTCCTCAATCCCTGAATGCTGAAATGCCAAAAATCTGAAATGGGCTCAATGACGATTAGCCCCTGCCCAAATCTCGATCCATGTGAATGCTTCCTTCGTGACCATAACCCTACTCCAAAGACACGTCGCGTTTCCGACTTCAGGGTTTTCAATGCAAAGTGTCCTGCTCCTTGTCCTCAGAATTGCCAAAATGCCGGACCCCAAAACTTCAAAATCTCCAAAGTTCTACTCCAAAGAGAGATCAACGACTATGAGCCTCCTCTGATCTGAAGGTTTGGATCCTTTCGGGATTTCGTGGGTCAAGAGTCCTGACTCTTACCCTTTGTATCCCCAGTAGCCAAAATGCCAAAATATCTCTGCTGAGAGATCAATGGTCCATGTCCCTATTGAACCAATGACTACGATCAAACTGGATCAATGACCCACATCCTTTTGGGGATTTCCTTGAAACCTCGACCGCTCCTTTGACTTTCGTCGCACGTATCCTCTGGCTGATACTTGGGACCCACCTTTCAACATTTCTCTCTTCACGATTTTTGGAGTTGTGTTGACCATACAACTTTACCTCTTGAGTCCCCAAACCCCGAAACCCAATTGGGGCCCAACATCTATTGTCCCTCAACCCTATGGGGTCATATGACCCTCCACCAAGGATTGGGTCCTATTCCTTTTTCTCTTTGGGATTTCGTGAACCGGGAGTTCGCGATGCAACGACTCCATGATCCTTTGCTGCTCCAAACCTGAACTCCAAATTAGTGAAACAATCAGGATATTTCACAAACCGGGAGTTCACGATGCAGCAATTCCATGATCCTTTTCCACTCCAAATCCCGAACTCCGAAAAATAGTGGAATTCACCTACAAGATCAATGAATCTCGCAACTTCGACACTTCTCCCACGAAGTGTCTCCACCGTCCGATTCAGCTGCTCCCATGCGTGACCTCCCAGAGGATAAACTCTGTGCGCCTTCCTCTAGAGCCGATGACTATCGGGTCTTTGTACAATATCTAAGGGTAGCTATAGCTCCTCCTTGAGCATGTGCTCTTCCTTTCCCTTGGAATATTTTCAAGGTTTCAAAGGCCTCGATCTTTGATTTCTCTGCGAACTGTGTGACCTTGGGTCTTGCCTGCATTCTGGAAAATGCTGTCCCTCCTGAGCTTTGTTCACTCTGAAACCTCAAAGGGTTTTTCTTGGCCTTTGTGACTTCTTGCAGGACTCTACTCCTCCTGAGCTTTGTTCAATTCTAAAACCTCAAAGGGTTTTTCTTGATCTCCTGCTCCTCTTAGATATTGCACTGTGTGCAAAGGCACTGTTCCTCCCGAGCTTCTGAACTTGAGACAAGTTCGCTCCGTTCACACTCCATGTGTTGCTGAGATTTTTCTAAACTCAGATATGAAGTATTTTTTGAAAATAAATGCTTCTCCCCCTCCTGGCGCTTTCCTTGCTCGTTGCACTCCTTGTAGATCTTCTCCCGACAGAGTTTTCAATAGATCTATAAGTGTATCTCCTTGACACTTATTCTCTCTTTGAACTCAGAATAGAGTTCTTCTGTGCACTCTATGCACTTGCTCAATGCCCTCCTGGCAGAGCTTCCACAAAATCCTCAGTGATTCTATTTTTTTCATGCCTTCCTCTGCACAGTCTCACCTCCAAGGTGTTAAAAAACCTTGAGGCTTCTCCCTGGGTCTAATACTTCCTCTGGTGCGCCCTCTTGACACTACTATGTCTAAATCCCACAGAATTCGGAAGTTCACTCTATGCACTGGCTTTCAGAACCCACAATGTTCTGTCATGCAACCTCTTGCATGAAGCCATAATGAACCAGACCTGGAATCAAAGAACCCAACAGATAGAAAAATCTAGCTATCCCTACAAATGTACATCTAATCATACATCTACAACATATCATCAACATATAAAGACATTCATTCATGATCTCACAAACACATGAACAATAACATGCAGGAAAAACTACTCTTTATATTAATCTCAGAAGGTCCATTTACAATATGGGTAAGCTTGGACTACAACAGAGTCTCGGCTTCTTCTCTGCCTTCTCTACTTGACTAACTCTCCTAAAAAATAATATGCTAAGATGTTTTACATGAGGGGGCTCTTTGAGCTCTTCCCTCCATCTCACCAACTCTCATTAATTACATTCAATTACATTGAATGAGCCATATAATACGAATCAGAGTTAGATCCCTTTCTTCCTGTCATCCATTAAAGTGACACTAACTACAGCCTGCTCAAAGGCACGACTTGGCTCTACCAGCCTTACAAACATTTAATACAATAAATTCCGATTTGAAATTTGAAAGTGAGAGGGATGCACCTCTCCTCTCCATTGAATGCACACTTTGATGTGCTGGCTGGCTGGCGTGTAGCTGGCTTGGAGCGATGCTCCTGCATCATAGATCCTCCTAGTGAAGGGATCAATATAGGCCCAAACATGTCACTATGTATCAATTCTAGAATCTCTTTTTCCCTTGTATCTCCATATGGGAATCTAAACCGATTTTGTTTTCCATATACGAAAAGTTCATATAAATCGTCTTCCAAATTACCATCATGAAAACCTTCAACCATACATTTGTTGTGCATAGATCGAAGTCATTTTTCACCAATATGTACCATCCTCTAGTGCCATAACATGGTTAAGTCATCTTGATGAAGAACAATTGAGTCAGTTTGTATCGATTCAACCTGAGTTGAGTTGAGTCAAGTCAACTTCAGAAACAACAATTCTATTGCATACAATCGAGTTGAAATTCCCTAACAACTTGTATAGGGTTCCAATTCAAACTCCTTTCATTAAAACCATCAGTTCCCTGACCATTTTGAACATATCCTTATGAAATAGAGTGTGCACATCTGCATCACTCATTTTAGTGACAAATATCAAATTTATTTCCAAACTTGGAATATGTAGCACACCTATAAGGGTATTCCTCCTCCTATCCTACACCATTAGTCAGAGTCTTCCTTGTCCAACAATTGTTTTTATCAATTCTTCCCCCAAGAATACATTTCCTCCTTCATATCTCTCATATTCACAAAACCATTCTCTATGGGGTGTCATATGAAAGGATGCACCTAATTTGATCAACCAAACATTGTGATCCGATTTTCTACTGGTTGATGCTAGATACACATTGACTCCTTTATCCGTAGTAGTATTTCTCTCAGTCAACTACTTCTTGTCATATCTTAGACTAATCTCAGTTGCTTTCGACTTGTAGTCTCTTGTAATTTCCAAATTTACCACATTTCCAACATCTTCTTGTCGATTGAACCAAGGATTTAGATCTACCCTTCGACTTAGACTTCCTACCATATAATTTTCCTTTATCTCTGTTGACCGATCAACCTCTCACCATCATGGAATCCTTTGTCAATCGTTCAATGTTCCATCTCATTTCTTCTTAAAGAAGCGATGCAACCCATTCTTCAAGCGTTAATGTGGTCAAATTACTCTTGATAGCAACGACTAAGCTATCCCAGGAGTCTAATGAAGAACACAACATTCTAATACATTTCTCCTCCTCGGTGATTTTAATATCCACGTATAATAATTGAATTATTATAGTATTGAATGAATATAGGTGCTCTTTTATTGAGTTCTAATCACTCATCCTCAAAAGATACAACTTCTTTCTAAGTAAAAACTTATTTACCAGGGATTTCAACTGGTACAAGTGTTGTGTTGGTTTTGCCACTTGGGTGAGAAAAACACCAACCACTTAGATGTTTTTTCAAGCCAAAAAAGCACCACAGTCAAATGATAGTTGGTTAGTGGGCCAAGAAGTAAAGTAAACAAGGAAAAAAAAGGAAATGATAACAAAACTAAAACATGCATGAATTGCAACACAAAACTAAAAATTGGAACACGAGATAGTCACCAACAAATAAGTTTTTGTTAATAACACCTTAGAGAAATGCAGGGAACTATGTGAGTTCCCCTATTCCATCTTGGGAGGGTCCTGATGGTCCCCAATAGAGAAATCCTTCTCCTCTTACAATGATATGATTATTATGATGAATTATCTCCAACTTCTCAAGGGGTGAGAAGATTGGCCTTTGCTATGGGTGTTGAAAAGATTCTATGAGAATAGTGGACTCTCAAGAAGCAATTTAAACAACATAAAAATACATATGAACTCTTGATTTAGTGCACACCCTGATTTTGTATTTATAGGATTCATTCAAGCTTTTTCAAAACTAGTTTGTAGTGTGAAGAGGGATCGTTCATGTAGGTACATCCCCTAGTCCTTAAATGGCCCCAAGGCTAGATTTAGACCTAGATTGGACGAATTGCCATGGTACACTCGAGATGGAAATCGATGAGGCTAGACCGTAATCATAAATGTGTCATTTCCATATCAACATGATTTTCTTCAATGAAAGTCACATTGTTTGGGATATTAGTATGAATTTGATAGTGTTATCTTGCACTATTTACTGCAGAAATGCCTTTGGAAGAATGGACTGAAATTTAGGGAGCCATTTTGTGTAGTTTTGTGATTTTTCTGAATGAAGCCTATTATTATTGGAGGTATGTTATTTGGTTTATTACACCAGTAATTTCTTCGGCCATAATTTGTATTTTTGTGAGAGATTTTTTGGTGATAACAAATGCCCCTTGATGTGTGGGGTTAGGAGCATACATATAGCTGAAATTCATCATTGTTTCTTTTTTTGGTAGTGTCATCTTATAGAGGAGTTGGAGACGATGTAGAGAATAAATTTCAGGATGATCCATCAGAGGGAGAGGGGAGAATCATTCAAACCAAGTTTTCTCTGAAAATAATAAAGGTCTTTGCACAAATGAGGTGGACATGCCCCATGCTCGTGTCATAAAACCAGAAGTATATAACTATAATTGAAAGATTTTATGAAGTGGAGATATGTAGCGCCCTTGAGGGATTTGGTAACGAAAAATGACATTTCATATGAGTGAAATTTTTCTGAGTCAAGGAATGAATAATTGTGCTGAGTGACTGTGACTCAGAGGCATTGATGGCCTATCAAATTTAGAGGTCTTCTGTTGGTACTGATAATTGCAACGATCACATAGTAAGACCCACCGTAACATGAAACTGTTTTGAGGTTGAATGTTATGGGAGACAACAAAATCATAAAGAAAATAAGGATCTTGTCTATTCCATCCGAGGTTCCTCATTTATAGTGAAATTAGAGCCAAGATACTTCTACCTTCCTGACAATTGGTGTTGATGTCGACCAGAAGGAAGTTGCGACTGCATGAAGTGAATGGAAAATTGAAATAAACTAATCAAATATAGTTTCAGGTACTGAATTGGAGTACGGTGGACTGACTTGTAAAATGGACGAAGTTCAGAATGCATGAAACTAAAAAACTTCCCTTGGTTGTAGTTTTAATGATGGATGGAGACAACAATAAAATGTAATATCGTGTTAGGGGGACAATAAGATATTGGGATAAATCATTCTGAACTGATAAGGACGAAAAGAGATGGGGAATATGTTAATATGAAGAGATCTGTGACAAAAAGGGGACTGGGATATTCTTGTTTTTTCCAATGAGAGTATCTTTTTAGGCATGGCTGTGAATATGAGACACCCCAACCAAGGGAGACATGGTGTAACACCCTGTTTCCCCCCATTATTACTGTAATTATGATTGAGATTTCATATGATGTGATTATGAAGCATGTAATTATGTTTTGAATTAATGAAAACAACAAGTAGTTGATTGAGGAGGGAAATCCTTGAAAGTACTAGCCATGATATTACATGTGGAAATGATGAAGTGGACAGGTGAAGAAGAGCTGAGATGTTTTAGTGAAAAAAACATGAAGCTTTATTAACAAGCTTTCCTATACTTGTAAACATGATCTCACACATACCAACATACCCAGATTATTATGGAGCCACATGACTAGTAATGGAAGTTAGATCAATGGTTGGAGCAGTTAATAACTGTTGACGATTTAGTCTCTTGAAGAAGGCAAGGGGTTGACTGAATGAATTGAAGAATAAGACACCACGACTTTCCCCCTTCATAAATATATACTTTATACAATAGTTCATGTCTGACAAAATCCATGGGATTCCCAACGATTGGAAAAGGAAGAGGCCAACGGTGAAAAACATCACTAGGAGAAAAGAGACGACAAACACACACAAAGAAAAAAGAGGAGAGATGAGGAACATCGACAGAGAAGAGAGAATAACACCCAATACATAGAGAGAATACTTTGAGGAAGAGTCGGGGATACGAGCTCATAGGCTAAGGGTACAATGAATAGATATGTTTGTTGGTGCAGTTCAAAGCGAAGAATAAAGTGGAGAGATTTCATTGAGGAAAACATGAAGCTTGCCCAATTTAATGATGATCACCCTGTAACAAAGAATATCCTTATCCAGACCATAGTGATAAAGGGTGGTAGCTTGGTACTTACTGGATAAAAACTGAAACTGGTAAGGGGAGGTCGCCAAGGGATTATATAGAAAATAAGGGATTCCCTTATGTAGAGGAAATCTAGTTGATAAACTATCTGATAAACTTGTTGAATCCCTGAGCTTAGTGGGAAGGGGGAAAATTTTGCTATTGTCAATGGAGGAAGGAGAGTAACCTTTCGGGATCATCTGAATTTGAATACCAAATGGATCATTCCCTTGTGATATCATGGCTTGGCATGGGTGTGGCACACTATAGGAAGGAACTCTGTAGTATGGCCTAAGGTTGGGAAGAAATCCTCCCTCCCTAAGTCAGTTGGATGATTGACTCTTTCCTTGAACATATAAGTGTCTATCTTGATTTTTATTTTATAATAATGATGTAAATGTGTTTTTTTCTAGCTAAATGGAAAATATGCATGTATGTAAATGAAGTATAGAATTCCCGTGTAATATGGAATGTGCTTGTTTCCTTTGCTGTGTTAATTTGATGAATTCACGAAGTCAAGGAATCCTTTGTGGTGTTGTATATTCCCAGTAGTCTTGCAACGTTGAGAGGAAAGTTTTCAATAAATGGAAAAAAACTTAGTTTGGGAGATGATGAGAGTGTCCAGGTCTCTTTGAAGTTTGGGATAGAGTGGGAAACCCCAATTCCTATTAGAATTTCCTACCCTTAAGTGGAAATCTTGCAATATATGCAATAACTTCACCTGTGATGAAGTTGGAAGGACCGTGAAGGTCTTAGAGTGGGTTGTGAACCCTTGAAGATCTAGAAA
>SNQJ01S0116226.1:0-15335 GCA_010110895.2 Picea sitchensis | reverse complement strand
TGTGAGTGACAAATCATTATCAAGTTTGCAAGACCCTTGTATCTTTTCCTTGTAATCATAAATTGCAAATTTCAAGATACATTGCTGCTACTGTAATCTCATATTTATTGTATAATAACTTGTTCTAGCAACACATAATTTGTTTAAGAAGTCATTGATTATAATATTTTATATTAAAGTTTGATGTTTCATTGGTAAAGGGAAAGTACAAACCCACTTTCACTCTTCCTTGTCCCTTTAAACTTTACCCATGTGACTTCTTATTTTGAGTGACCTAGAGAGAGGGGTGGGTTTTCACCGTGTCTTTTTTCCCTTCGTCAACCAACTAGGTCTTGGGACGTCTCCCTTGGATCGAGATTTTCCTCCTCCTAAAGAGAAAGAGGTACCCTATTGGGGTGACAGTGATAGGACTACCTCTTTTTTATGTCAATCTAAACCTACTTTCCTTCAGGATTTGGGCAAATATAGATTGTGTGATAACATTTTTTGCGCCGTTTCTGGGGAACATCGAGTCAATTTTCCTCGTATGACACTTTTTTAGTAAGCCTTTTCCCCAAAGCCTTTACTTCACGAAGCTTACCTGGTGACTCCACCAAGGGTGATTCCCTCTTTTCCCTTTGATGATCTCTAGAAGGATTATCTGGTTACTGGACTAATAACAAAGCCAATCATGGCTTGTCAATGGGAACTGAGTAATTTTAAACCCTTAGATATAAGTGAAATTACGGGTTACCCTTGATAAATGCCTTCGAGGTATGAAAAATGGTTCCCTTGATTCACTGGTAATGATGGATTTAGGGACGAAGATCATATGGATAAATTTAGGGATTTCTTTCAACTCCACCCTCTCAGTGATGATGCTGGAGATTTGGAAATGAAACTTTTCTCTACCACTCTTCATGGAATTGCTAGGAAATGGTATGATGATCTCCCTGGTGATAGCATCACATCTATGGACCATTTAGAAGAAACCTTTCTTGATAAATGGGATTTTAAATTAGAATATATACACATGCTAATAAAAATACTTGAACATGAAACAAACTAAGAACGAGACTGTCAAGACATTCCATACCAGGTTTGAGAATTTGCTACAACAAATTCCTAGAATCCATCATCCTGAAGACAAGTACCTCATTTACCTCTATACCAATGCACTCTTAGTGCAATTAGGATTTATACTCAGTGAAAAAGGGCCAAGAACAATCCAAGAATCTTATCACATGGCTATACAAATCGATGAAAATATTTGCTTGGTCAAGGGAGAACACATGTTTACTCTAGAAATCAAAGTTGATGACCTCAAAGATACCATAAATACTCTTATTATGGAGAGATTATCTTCCCTTGAGATATTCATTAGTAAATTCCAAGAAATATGGGAACAAGTCATTGACCAACAAGAGGTTGAGGAGAGGGATACTAATGAAGGTTACCAATACCATGAGGAAGAGAATGAATTTAATCATGCTTATACCATAGATAATGAGGACCTGGTTGAAGAGCGAGAGCCTGAAGATATCAAACATGATGTTGAAGTATTAATGTGTGATCCTCCCTCTGATGAAGCCATCCGAAATCCTATTCCTCCTGCACAAAAAAAAGAGGATGAGGTTAGTCAATTTCCTTTTTAGGTTTTTGACGATACCCTATTCTATGATTCAAAAGGTGAAGACGAGAGTGAATCCTTGGACAATGTAGACCCTCCATATTATGAAGCTGAAGATGTAGGGGAAATTCATGAGGACGAGGCATTGATGCTTGATCTTCCATTTGATGAAGTCATCCAAGTCTTTGAAGCTCTTTCACAAGAAAAAATGAATACGGTAAGATGTTTCCCTTTCCAAGATTTTGAAGACACTTTGTTTTGTGATTTGGAAAGTGAAGAAGTGTTAGAGGATCCCTTGGATGTTTTAATCCCTTCATGTTATGATAAATGTAATGACATGATTGATAATATTGATGAGTTCCTACATGTCGGGAAACACAAATGGGATGTGATTGGGCATGATGGGGATCCCATTTACGACATTGAGGGTCATTTCCAAATGTTTCCTTTACAACTACCATATGAGGTTACTACTAATTTTGACATTTGGAAACAAGGGGATGATGTAGTTACTTATGTTTTCCAAGAACCCAAGGGTGACCTAGTTCTATGTTCTCCTGATGATTTTCGATCATACCTTGAGAATTTTGATGAGTATTCCTTTGAGAACTTGGATTTATTCTATGAAGAAGATTATCAACCACGGTTTTTCTCAGATCTTGATAAGGGTAAGGACGTTGCTTTCCTAAAGAAGGATACTTGTGACAAGGTTTTCCATCTCCCTTCGATTACTTTAGCTCGTTATGTCACTAAGGATGTAGTTGGGAAACATGTCCCTTGTCCTAAGTTTTATCTAGGGTAGATCCTTCTTTTAGAATTCAAGGGTAGGTTGAATACCTTAAGAAGAAGTTTAATATCTATGTCTTTTAGCTTCCCCTTAAAAAATTGTCAATCATCCTCTAAATTCTTGATAGTTCCTTCTTAGACTTCGAGGATTGATGACATCCAAGGTAGTCAACCTTCAGACTCTTTGTGGCAGCCTCTTGGGTATTTGACCTTTCATGATCCTTTTATGAGATGGATTGAGCACTTTTCTAGAAGTATGTTTTGGCATAATTTTGTTCCTTCCTCCCACCTCCATGAGATAGAATTTATGATTTCCTATGATATAATGCAAGCTCTAGCTCATGATATTTTTGTGCTTAACTTGTCATTGTTTTCGTTTTTGATGAAGAAAAAAGGTAGCTATTATGAGGTATTGCTAGGATGGTTTCACTGGTTATATGACTACACCTAGAATTCAACCAACATGTAAGTAGAGGTAGGTAGGCATTTGCATCCATTGTATATACCATTTGCATATCATGTTAGCATAATTGTATTTGCATTTTCATATTGTCTTGATTCATTATGTATATATGTATTCTCATAATCATAATCATATGTTATATTAGAGATGATTTTATCATATATGGACGAAGGGGTGATATCACCACCCTAGGGATTACTAATATCATTTGTCGAGATTTAGCAGACACATGTCATACTAGAGATGCTAAGGTTATCATGCACTCTATGGTGAGAACATGTCCCTAAGTTGGAGCTAGATGTTATCCCCTATCCTAGGGATAAGTAAGGAGATCACGTATGGAGGCCCACAGGTCCTAGACATGGAGTACCGAGAGCCAAATGACTTGATCATGGCCCTGGCGGGCCCCTCTTTTCTTCAGTGCAGTCCACATATCACCACCAACAATATCCATCACACCAGCCTAGTCTTGAAGTAGCTGTGAGTCTTACTCCACGAGGTAATGAGTTCGGGTATCATGGTATGTATCACTCTGATTTTTTAGGAACTTGAATATGTTGTATTGAATCCTTCTTCATTTCATGATGTTTTCTTGGAAATTATTCTCTTTGCCTCGTTCATACTTGGAAGGGTGACATGGTGCCATAGTAATTTGATTTCCATTTAATATGGGTTGCTACTGGGTGAATTCGTGAAAAGTAATCGTCCGTTCCCTCCATACTTACCACTTTCCATATTTATTCCTTTCATATCCCCTATCCTTGTTTGGTAATTGGGATTGGATACAATAGGAAGAGTTGTACCTTACCTCATGGGAAGAAGGGGATAAAGGCCTAGAGGGTAAAATTAGCTGGCAAGAGTTAAAATCCAATTTGAAAYCTTTGAGATGCTTCGCTCAGGGATCCYTGAGAAAACAATGWAAATATTTTCAKTAAGAAAAGGGGACCCATAAGATAACATAAACACTCAAGGTACTAGTTGATGGATAGGAGGTATCATCAYGAGCCAACCTATTATGACCATGGGCATGTAGTGGTATGMCACTACCACCTATTTGGTCACCAAKCCAGGGTAGTGGCTCTTGGYAGCATAGCCAAGATAAAGGGGGTCTCATCAYGAGCCAACCTTCYCATTTCTGTGAAATTTTTGTGGATAACGCTATCACCTTTGGTCATCAAGCCAAGACAATGCCCCTCAACTATTTCCTTCAAGAAGAAGAAAAAAAGATCAAAATAAATAAAGCTAAGAGTAAAAKACAATGAATGGGATAGGAAACAATTGAATTTATGAAAAGGTGCAACTCGCCCTCCRCAAAGGCACCCACAAGTAAGACTCTACATTTCCATGTTATCAAATGCACCCCATGCCCAAATATTTACCCCATTACACCTCATACATTTACATGACTTGGACTACATATCACTTGGGAAACACCCCAAACTCAAGAGAGGTTATCCCAATAGGACGCCCTGATACCTTCTCCAAACCTAACTTGTCAAATTGCATAACGTCTTTGAGCATTTGTTTGGGTTAAGGGGATTTTGATGAACATGTTTGGGTAATTTAATTATTGGATGTGATTTACATGCTATGATCCCTATGACTTATGAATCCCTAGAGGGCATACTTGTTGTTGCTGCATGAACTTTCCCGGTGGATAGGTGCACATGAGGTAATGATTAGATCGAACCTTCATAGGGCTCAAAGCCCACCGATGGATGCTGAGACCCCATCCAAGGGGCATGACAGGGATTAAAAACTTGCACCTGGAGAAAGAAGGATGTTTCCTTTGGAGGCATCATGGCAGACCTAGACCTAGGGGATCTTGCTCCTCCCACATGGGCGTTAGCCCTTGAGGGCCCTGGACATCATCATGGATATCGTACACGTTATTCAAAACTATTCTTGTCATCTTGGAAAACATTTATGAGGCATTGACACATGTGGGCAGGGTTTCAGGCCTTTGGAGGCCCAACGTTTCACTTTCCCTACCCAATATTCCATACTTAGGGCTCAACTCCACCCTAGAGGGGAATGAAGTCACCCCTGGCATGATTCTTAGATGCAAATTAATTTTATTTTGTCCAGATTTAATTTGTGTAAAAAACTAGCGAGGTCGGCCTAGTAATTCTGAACTAAAATTATTTTTAGGTTAAATTTTGTATAAATAAGCAGAAAGTGACATCCATTTTTAAAAAAACTTGTCTTTGGAGACAAGATATATGCAATTTGTTCCCTATTAGTGTTATTGGTTGAAATTGTGAGGCACCACTCTTGTTTAAGTCTTGTATTTGCAACTTGGATATTTTTTTGGAGTTTTATGGTGATCTTGCATGGTATACTCATGGTTATTCTTGGTGCAAGTAAGTAGAATCTGCATTTTTTCATCTATTTAATGGTTATAAGGTATGGTTTTATTTTCTCATACAAGATTATGAAATTGCATGGTGTATTTAATGCTCAAAGTAAGAAACTTAAGTTGCTACTTTCTTACTTTTTATTTGCTAATATTTCACTTAACTGATCTAGTAACTAGTGAAACCCTAGAGCCCTAAATTGCTAGAACTATATAGGAAAGACTGCTTCCAACCCGTAAACAAGTTTAAAAGGTGAGAAACTAGTAGCCGTCTTTACAGATGTTCGGTAGGACCACAGTGCCAAGTAAAACACCAAATTCCAATTTGACTTGGCTGAATTGATTGTTCGCTGTAGAATGGTCTTGAGTGACTTATTCACAGCTTCCACCTGACCATTTACTTGTGGGTAATAAGGTGATGAGTGTTCTTGTCTCAACCCTAGATTTGACGTTAACTCAAACATCATTCTATTCTGAAAGTGACTACCATGGTTAGTGAAAATATCCTTCGGGACGTCGAACCTTGCTGTTATCTGATTAAACAAGAAGAGAGTTGTTGTCTCTCTATCATACTTGAACGTTGACATAACTTTGACCCACTTGGTGAAGTAGTATACTGCTACGATGATATAACGGTGCCCCCTGGATGAAGTGGGGTGGCATGTAGTATAATCAATCCCCCACTTGGTGAAGGGGCCAACTATGATGACGACAAACATGGGAGCAAGATGTGCCCTCATCTTCTGTGAGAAGATCTAACATGGGTGGAATTTATTGACCAATTCAACGCAATCTTTGATTAACGTCGACCAATAGTAACCAAATTTTAGAATATTTTGGGTTGTTTCCAACCCAAAAAAATGAACACCACATGCTCTAGTGTGGCAGTCATTAAGCATGAGATCTGCTTCTTCATGGGTGAGACATCGGCGAAGGATGCAATCTATACCTCGATGATACAAAGTGTCTTCAAGAATAAGATAGTTTTTTTCCTGATGGCATATACGTCGACGCTCATCATGAGAAGTAGAGGTAGGGAAATCAAATTATGGAGATAGACTAGTATATCTCCATACTAGGGGTCTGAAGATGTGATAAAAAAAATATCTCCTTTAATAGGAAACTCTTCGGGTATAACATCACCTGAATCGACTGAAAGTTTTGAGATGAGTTCCGCAAAGACCAACGAATTTTTGGATTTCGCCAAAACAAAATCCAAGTCAAATTCCTAGAGGATAACTATCCATCTACTGATCTTTCCACCGATTACATGTTGTGTCAACACATATTGGAATGGATTCACAATGAAAATGATGGTGGTATTGCGGAACATGATATCGTGATGGAACCGTTGGACAGCATGAATTGTTGCCAACACAAGTTTCTCAACATGGGATTAGTTTAGTTCTGGTCCAACCAGGCCTCGACTCACGTAGTAAATCACGTTTTCTTCAAGAAAATCGTCCTCTTGAACCAAGACCATGCTGATGGTCGACTCTACAACATCCAAGTACAATAATAAATATTTATTATAATTGGGTGGCTGAAGCAGGGGGCAGACGCAAGGGCATGTTTCAACGCTTCGAAAGAGCGCTGAGTGGCTTCATCCAAATGGAAAGGAACATCCTTGTTTAGTAAATGCATGAACCCTTTTGTAATCTCCTCATAGTTTGCGATGAAAGACCATAAAAAGTTTGCTTTTACCTATAAACTCTGAAGTTAAGGGACTGTGCACGGGGGCAACAATTGAACTATTTCCTCAAACTTTAGAGGATTGACCATGATCCCTGTTTTCGACACTATGAAACCTAAAAGACGAACTGACGTCACACAAAAAATGCATTTGTTTGGATTCAAGCGAATCCGATAGTAGCGACATCGCTCAAAGATAATTTGGAGGTGTGTGGGATGATCAACTTTCTTATGCGATCGTGACGCTAAATCATCGAGATAAGCCTCGACTAGGTGTTTGAGATCGTGGAAATAAAAAGACATGGGCCACTGAAAAGTGGCTCCAACATTCTTCAGGCCAAAAGGCATCTTCTGATAATAAAATGTATCCCATGGACAAATAAAAGCTATTTTATGCTGGTCCTCGGGTTTGATCTGTATCTGATTGTATCCCAAGAAACCATCCATGAAAGAAAATACCTCGCAACCTGCACATTCATCGACAATATGATCAATGAATGGGGTGGGTAAATTATCCTTTGGACAGGCCTTATTCAAATCACGGAAGTCCGTACATACGTGAATCGTTCCCTGCTTTTTGTTGACTGGAACAGGTTCAACACCTATTGAGTCAATTGGACGGGGTAGATGAAACCAACTTTGAGTAGTTTCTCTACATTAGCCTTAATAGCTGCTTCTTTATGAGGATTAACTAGAAGAAGCTTCTGCCAGACCAGCTTAGCATTAGGGAAAGTTGTAATCTCATTTTCGACGATTCTTGGATCAATGCCTGGCATTTTCTCGTAAGACCAGGAAAAACCGTCGCAATTTTTTAAAAATAAATATGTATAAATCTGAATGTCCTCTTGGGAATAGTCTGCTCTGACGAAGAAATTCTCCATGATGCCAGGGGTTCTAGAGATATAGATAAGTATCTTTTTAGTGATGGTTTCCATATTACCCTCGACATAAACTATGTGCATAGCTAGGTGATTGATAGGAAAAGACCTATCTCCAGTCATAGTCAACACAAATTCTCTTGCCTCTATTCTTCCTAGTTTTGGGAGGAAATATGATATGAGATGGAGATTAGCTCAGGGTCTCTCTATACCAGTCAATGCCTCTAAAATCGCCTTGCCAAAGGGTAATACCAAGTCTAAGGAATCAGTAGTGGCAATGGAACCTTGAGCCCAGGAAGGATTGAGAATTGGATCTAACTCCTATGCAGGAGTCGGATCGGGGTTAGCGGAAGATTGTTGGACTATAGAGTACACAAATTTTTCCTCGGATAAGGGAATGGACATTCCATGGTGCCATGTCCCTTCCATCATGGATGATGGGGAAGGAAGAATCCATGGATCATTAAAATAAGTTGTGCGGAACGACGACACTGAAAATATTTCAGCCTTAGGGTGGTCGGGGAAAAATGATATCATTTTGACATTGCCGGAAGGAGGCAGGTAATCGAAAGTACCCATGAGGGGTGGGCACACACCAACCCCCATGTTGATGATGTTAGGCTGTGGGTTATCAATCATTGGGACTGTGGATGCCCCCGATGAAGGGTCAGGTCTGGAGAAGGAAAATTGATCAATGGTCATGATTCGACCCTCATGTGGAAACAACAATACCCAAAAAACTATGGCAACCACTACATGCATGGAATATGTCCAACTTATTCCTAACATGAGGTTGTAGTTGAGAGGCGCATCGACCACTTCAAATTCGATGCACACGGTCTTCCCTTCTAACCGCATGGGGAAAGAAGGAATGATTCCATGTGGTCTAAAAGAATGGCCGTCGAAATCCGTAAGAAGAGTAGGTGAAGGATACAGAACGGGTTGGCCAATGGCCTTCCAACACACCAATGACATCACACATGTCGAGGCACCCTCATCAACCACCATACGAAAAATATTCAGTGTAGAAGATTTCATGGGGTGAGCCACTACTATCTGAAATGCAACGTGGTATGGGAGACGAGGCTTCAAATCAGTTGTATCAATCATGATAGTTCCTGGATTACATATCTCGGTGGATCCTAAGGCAGCTAGCATAGCCTTTCTCTATGAAGGGCAGCTATGGAGGACCTCCAAAGCAGACATCGCGCAAGGGGTTTGTGACAAATCCTCCACCACATAGTAGTTCTGGGCATCCCTTGCATTTGGATTATGTGAATCCTTTTTGAACGTCCCTTTCGAGATGTCTTTCATTGTTTCACCCATCGTTATCTCAATTTGGAGAGGAAAATATGGGTTTTCAGATTCTTTACCCTTTTCGACAGTACTTGGCGTTCCATAATCATGTGCCTTAGTAGCTATGTGAGATTCACCTTTCAACATATAGATATTCGAGGTCTAGGGATTAATAGAGGATGAAGGGGGTCCCTGAATACCCCCATCCTCGTTCGCAGAGGCTTGAGTTAATTTTTTCCCATGAGGAAATGAGTTTGTTAACACTGTAGGCTACTGCTGCACCAATAAATTTTGGGCCTCCACGAGTTGAGGGCACAGGTGAGTTGGGTGGTCTTCCACGCAAAGGTTGCACAAATACTTCAAATTATTCTTCCATGTGTTTCCCCCGTCAGCATCATTGGTCATTTTCTTATCCCCCTTACCCTTCTTTCACTATTTTTTCTTCCCTTCGGCCTGCTGGTTGGCCTTTGGGTTTGTCGATTACATGCTGTGTACATATGACATCTGAGCAGGGGGAGCAGCCGAACTAGGAGTTGGGCTGACCACTATCTACTGTATCGATAATTGTTGCAATTGGTTTGACAACAGATCAATGGGATTTGCTTGTGCTGAACCAACAATGTCGTCAACATGTGGTCCACACTTATGTCTGGTCTTATCAAGAATAGACCGTGGCGCATATGGAAAAAATTCATAAAACAAACCAGACTGAGAATAAATCAGCTCTAGCTTTTGAGCTCTCATTATCACTTCTTCCTCTGAAAAGCCCCCTGACGTTGCTACGGCCTTTGATAGCTAGGGTACCAAAGACTTAAGGAACCATTCCAGCAGGAATGCTGGTGGAACTGGTACTTTAATCAAACTCTTCAGACGTCACCATTATCGGATGTGATCAGAGATATGGTCAGCCTTTGTTTGCTCAAAGTTGGCCAATAGTTCTGTGCCAACATCGTATCTCACATGTAATTGAAAATGGTTTAAGAAAACCATTGTCAATTCACCAAAAATAGAGTATCTTGAGCGGTCGAGCTTGATGTACCATTTCACGACACTCCCGATAAGAGTGCGTTGAAATAGATGCAACTAGATGGGGTCGTCTCTTAAAGAAATGGATGAGCACCATAGGTGAAATTTGGTCACATGATTGCCTGAATCTTCGTTAGGCTTACCTTCAAACATTGGAATGTTCGAGGGAAACTTGGTTGACATAGGAGGCCAACGTGGATCATGACAGATTAGGTCATTCAATAATCTTGACAAGTCTGGAAAATGCAAAGTTGCCAGAAATGATAGCTTAGGTTGTTGAATATGTACATGAGGATAGGATCCTGGGATTTGGCTGGCACCAGGTTTCCAGAAAAATTTAGGTTGTTGGCCTCGGTTCTGGTAAAATCCATGGGCTAGGCTATCATTTGGATGCTGCGCTAATTGAGACGTCATTAGATGACTCTCATAATAGGACGTTAAAGGCTGAGAAGGGATTGCTCCCGATGTTGTGTTCCAAAGGTTCTGGAAAGGGATGCCCCTTGCCGATCCTACGTGCATAGGTACTCAGCCTTGCCCGGGGTTCCATTGACCATGGAAGGGGTTGTCCCCAGTCGACATCCCTGACGAGGGAACTGATCCCTGTCATGGATTCGAAGGTCCTTGAGAAGTGTGTGCCCCCTATGTAGGAATAGTACCCTACACAAGATGTTGTGATCCGATACGACAGCTGACAAGAATGCATTGTTACCAAACACGCTGAACAAAGAGAATGGAAAATAACCCACCGGTGTGATTCTAGAAGAATATCCTTGACTACCTACTTCGGACAGGTTGTAGTTCATGGTCGGCCAAATAGGTTCCTGAGGAGCACCGTCGAGTGAGGGAGATGATGAAGGTATATGACCCCCTCCATAAGGGAAAGCATTATAAGGGGATGAGGTGCCCCCCATGGACCCTTGCAAAGGAGTGTTAGAGATCATTTCCCCCAGACCCAAAGTATCTAGGGTGGAGTAGGAAAGGTCCGAGTTCGTGTCAAAGTTGGGCATCCCGTATGAAAACGGAGGGCCCGTCGCACTCTGCATAAACGATGCAGTGATCGCCGTCATGGACGGAATCAGACCACTGCCCGAGGTAGAGGCGGTCGAGACCATAGTGGCTTGGACTTGCGAAGGTGATTTAGGAGGCAGAACGCCCCCAATTGTGGCAGTCATAGAGGGAGTATGAGGACTCCCTAACAAGTAGAATCATTTGATTCCATCGTTTCTTGCAAGATTATCCGACGCTCGTGATACGTTACCCTTGGAGGGGAAATCTGTATCAAAAGTGGCACCGACAAGTCGGTGATCAGAGAGTTATACAGATCGAGAGATTTCGCTCCAAGGTCATAAATAGTCGGTCCCTCTAGAAATGAATGTTATCCTCTAGGAGATGGCTCGGGTACAATTTCCTGTTGCTTGGTCACCTCAAAAGACCCTTCTTGGTCAAGTCTTCGCCTTCGCAGTGGTAGTGGTGGATCCCAGTTAACTAGCGGTAGGCCCAAAAGCCTTCGCAATTGATGAAGCTCTTGATCTTCCACTGTGTGAGAATATCAATGACACACTAAGGATTTCTAACATTGAATACCAAAACACACACTAGAAAAAGTTCCTATGAGATGCAGCAAGCAAACCACTATTACTAGTTGGAAGAACAGTTACAACAACCAACACTAGAGAAACTTACTGGTGCAAGTGAAAATTGAACATGGAAGAACCCTCCGGGTATACTCTGCAAAGAGTGGCCCGATTTTTTCCCTAGGTACCACTGTATACCCTCACAGTCACCTGTGTAAGTCTCTAAAATCAAAGGCAACTAGGGTTCCAACTCGTGAACAATTACCAGGCGGGTACAATCGACAGTCGGGTGGACCACAATGAGAAGGGTATAAATCTTGAAATCTATAGAGGGTATCGAAAGCAAGTGATTTGGAAGACGACTGAGGACCTCGAACGGATTCGAGACCCATGAAGCTCCATGGAAAATGCGACCAATGTAATCCCAAGATAAGTCCTCTATATGCATTCCTCCGCTATGATTGGTCCGACTTTGGAGGGGTTATCTCCGATACCTTTACGCACATGACCTTGTGTTTAACCCCTGTGTTAGAGGGAGGTCCTAGATAATTTCCACGTTACTGGACTTTTTCACTCCCTAGCATAGACTTCTATGTTTGTTTTATAGCCTTGAAGAGTTTCGTCTCCAACCTAAATCAAGGCTCTAGCTTAATCTAGTTGATGGACCCTAGAAACATGAAAGTTTGATTAATTTTAATTAAGCGTTAATTTTAAGTGGTTTATCTTAAGTCAAAGGAACGAAAATGAAACTGATGGTGTTTGTAAAGAGACGAAAGATAAGAAAAAATGATGGAAACAAAATTACTTCTTCTTCAACAAACAAATATTTTCAAATTGAAAACTCTTTAACCAACTTTTATTTCTAAAATTTTTTAAAAGAAAAAACTCAAAAATGAATTTCACTCGACTACGATCTACTTAACGTCCTAAGTATTCAGTAAATAACTTAATAAATCACTCTTCTTCTTGACAAGTAAAGACAACTAACCTAACTACTTATCCAAACAAGAAACCAAATTTTTTTTTTTTTTAAATTTAAAATTCTTCAAAATAAGAAACTTGAAAATGAATTCTTTTTCTTTTCTTCCAAAGCAAGCAAAAGGGAAAAGTGAAGACAAGATGAGACCAAAAATTAAATTCTGGTCTACTGCGGCTCCCAGAGAGTTACTGACAATACTAAACAATCTAATCAGAAAAAACTCACAAAACTTGTCTCAAACCCTAATCAAGAAAACACAAGAAATCTTGATAAAAAAAAAGCTAACTGCTGTCAAACCTAGGCCAAAGACTGCAAAAAAAAGAGACCAGCGATAGATCAAGAAAACCCCTGAGAAATATGGCTTCATTCAGGGAAGAGGATGACTGCCTCTTCTTTGAAAAATATTATCTTGACACATGCACACAACTGATACTTTAGCAGCTTGCGTATGTACGCGGGCTGTCCAAAGATAGGGAGCGTATGTACGTGTGTAGACCCACTGCAGGCCGTGTACACCTCTATGAATTCTCTAAAAATCAAACTAACAATCAAGCAAACTAGGCAGGGAGTACTAGTATGGAAGACCAGAATCCATTAAAGACATAGAAACTTACAGAAACTCAAGAAACAGTAAATAAACCAATTAAAGACACCCAAAAACAAAAATTCCCTAAAAACCCTAGAGGTTCCCCAGTATGGTCGCCAATTATGCTATAGTGGGAACCCCCCCCTACATATTACACTAGGGTTCTAAAGTGCAGGCATAGCTAACCTTCTAAAGTCTCCTACTTTTAACAACTATTCCGACAATACCCCACATTCATGCATAAAGTACAAAGTATAGGGATCCGATAGTCTTACCTTAAACTTCGCGTCTGGTGTCGATCCCTTTGCATTCGGTTGTTCCTCGACTACAAATATCCTCCAAAGGATGAACTACATTCACCAAAATACAAACAAGAAACTACGAACATGCATTATATATATGAATTAGTGGGTTAGATGTCATAATAAAATATAAATCAAATATCAAGATTGAACACATCATGTGGCGGGGCGGAAAAAGTACTTCTTTATATTATTCTCACAAAGTCACAAAATGAGATCGACAACTGTTCCTTGACCCTGGTTCTAGGATCCTCTTCACCAAGCTCCAACTGCTTCCACGTATCTTTCTCCTCTTCATCTCTCTCTAGGAAATGGATTAGGCTAGTAATGGAGGAAAAGGGCTAGAATAGGGAATTCTGGCTAAAAACTCACAATGTGGTTGCGAATTCTTGGGGCAAGGGGGGATTATGAAATGGGCAGAGTTTCACTTCTTTCATGCTTCTTGTAGGAATGATACCCCAACACCTTCTTTTATATGCCAAAAAGATAGTTATTTGGTTGGGTGATGGGCTATGGGCGGTCAATTGGTTAGGAAACTACCCAAAAGCCCGTATTCCCTTGCAACTTTTGTGTATATACGCGGGATGTCATGGTGAATCTAGCATACGTACATGAGCTGTAGTGGTTCATCAAGTGTACATAAGCGGTCAATAATGGTGCAGGGAATGTACATCTTCAAAAAAAATGTTTTTTAAGAAGAGCTTTCAGTGATAACTTGGAAAAAATGGCAAGTAAGATGGCCTGATGCTATATATGCATCTATGGTGCAATTTAGGGTTATAACAATAGGTTTGCATTTGGTTATTGTTGCATAATTTATACTCCATAGAAAGGCTAAGGAGAGAAGGTGCTGGGGCCTAGAAGTGCCTACACCCTAACACTTTGTCTTTTAAGGTCAAAATATAGGAGGACATAAGTTGGTACTCCTCCTAGACTTTTTCCCTCTTAGAATTTTGTGCATCATCATTAAATTGCAGCCTTAGAAGGAGCCACCCACATTGACTCCATTTAACCCTAGGAGACACTAGTCTTCAACCCTTGTTTCTTCACAAGAATCATCAAACTTCAAACTCAATCTCTCTACCTGATACCCTACTAACCTAAACTACCTTGCTAACCTAGTCTAGGAATACTAACCACTAAGATACTGCTATTATAATCATTGCTACAACCATCATTTTGCAGCCTATCCAAACTTTTTTGACCACTTAAATCAATTCATAAATTGTATAAGGCAAGGTACAATCAACCAAGGCTAAAGTGTGCATCAAATTGCCTTTCTAAATATTTTTTTGAAGATTTTACTACTGATGTCATTACTTTATTTTGTTATTTCTACAATTATCATTGGAAGTCTGTTAGAGTTTATTTTATGATTGACATATATCTAGAAATTGTATGAGACTAGTGTTATCATTTCAAGACTTCCCAATATCTTGTTATATTGTGTATTAAAGTGAAAATTATGAAGCTGTTACCGCTGTCATAGCTGTTGTTGCAACCACTGTTTCAACCCCTCACAACCCTAAAATCATCCATAAAAACCATTGAGCATTCGTACTAATCAAACTATAATCATTTGATATTGAAGTAGTGTCTTATTGCTTTATTATAATACTTTTTTGAAGTGGTTTCCATTGCTGTCATCATCATTAATTAATGTTGTCATAAATGTTTCGACAACCATTTAAGTCATTTATTGACTTGTATTAATCTTGAAAATTGTGAGTGACAAAGCATTATCAAGTTTGCAAGACCCTTGTATCTTTTCCTTATCATCATAGCTTG
>SNQJ01S0116225.1:20807-43234 GCA_010110895.2 Picea sitchensis | reverse complement strand
GAGGGAATTTGGTTGAGGTACATGTCGGGTACATGGTTGAGACAAGTAGTTGATGAGTTGGCACACACATGAAGTGTATAGTTGATGATGTTTGTACATCTTGATGAGTCATAGTTGATGAGTAGTTGATACATGATTGGCACATGGTTGGAGGCACTTGTTAGTATTATTGTTGACACATGGTTTATGGATGATGTAGCATACTTGTTTTATTAGAAGCACATATTGATCTTGGCGATAATGATTAGTTGTTGTGTTATGCTTGGTTGATGCACATCCTTGAGAGTTGTCTTGGTGATTGATCTTGGTGAGTAGATCTGATTTGTTTGATAATATTGATGAGACAGGTTGTTGTGATAGGTTGTTTGGACAAGTTGTTGTGACAGGTTATTTGTATAGGTTTGGTGCATGGTTGATGCACTTGTTCATGGTACAGGTTGAGGTACAGGTTGGTGCATAGTTGATGCACTTGTTTATGGTACAGGTTGATTACATGTTGCTTGGTACAAGTTGGTGCATGGTTGATGCACTTGTTTATGGTACAGGTTGATTACAAGTTGAGGTATATGTTGATGCATGGTTCAGGTTATTGGTACAGGTTATTTGTTGCAGGTTGATTGGTACAAGTTTACAAGAGTATATCTCACAATGATAGTGTGATAGTGGTTCCATCATTCTACTTATATGTCAGGACGGTTGGACGGGGCAAGGACAGGTGGTTGTAGCCACCTTCCGATTGTAGCTGGAGAACATAGGGGGTTGTAGCCTCCTTCTGGTTGTAGCCATAGAATAGGGGAGTTGGAGCTTCCCTTAGGTTGTAGCCTGAGAAACTAGGGGGTTGGAGCGTGCTTTTAGTTGCAGCTAGAAAACAATGGAAGTTAGTGCTTCCAATGAATGTAATTCTTCAAGACATATAAGAAAAAACATTCCGTGGTTTTCTCCCGCTTTGGTTTTCCACGTAAAACACTGGTGTACTGTGTATATGTATGCTTGTTCATTTTTTCATTGCTTATTTACTCTGTAGTTATTGGATGATAATGATACATTGATATAACACTTGGATTATATGGTTAAAAAGGATTAAATTGATCTATTACTGATTCACCCCCCTCTTGGTAATCCAATAGACACTCCACCCATAATTAGGGACAATCAAGTTAAATAATATTACACTCTTTATCATACCTAGAATTGGCCATTCTATTTTCCATTTTACACAATGCTATTTTAAATAAAAATAAACACCATTTTGATCTCATAAATTTTATTATATTTTTCATTGTTTACCCTATGTTTGTCATATTTAATTAACGCAGGAATTATTAAGAATAAACTATTGAAAGACTCTTAAGAGACAAACATAATGATCTTAAAGAATTTTAAGATACTAACATAATGATCTTAAGTCTTTAGTTGATTTGTTATAATGAGCGAAGAGATATTATGTAATTTCAAGATGACAATTTAATTATAATATAATATTTAACATTTTAATATTGAAAGACTTATCTTAAACAATGAATTATCATAAGATATAGATATAAATTTAATAATTATTAAAATATTTATAAAATCTTACGTACATAAATACATACATATATACATACATACATATATGTAGAAATTGTGGTGTGGTAAATAATTAGAGGAAAAAATAAAATTAATATACTATAATGAGGTGATTAATCCTAATCTAGAAGATCAAAAGTATCTTTTTTTTTTTAATAGTGTAAAGAATAAAATCAACATTGCTAAAATAAGAACAACTTTTCATAAGCTTCATAGTGAAACTACATGTTTACAAATTCTGAAAATTCCTTGGGATGAAAGAATTGATAATATTTATGACACTAAGAGGGTTGAATATGTCCAAAGAGGTTGGATCCATTGGTGGGGAGTGAGGAGTTTTTCACTAGTGAGAAAGGTTCAATTCCTGTGAGGAATTTCCTTTAGCCATGGGGACACCTTGAGGTAGTGGTCGAATGTGTGGTTGGACCCATATAAATTATATTACATGGTATTGTGACCTGTGCACACATAAGTGGATAAAATCCCATCCCTATGTCCTTCAGAATTCAAAGAAATTTTAAAAAGTGTAAAGGCTAGAAGAAGACATAGTTCCCGTGCTTTCCGGTCGTCGATAGGGTTTATCTCTAGTTGCATGGAGAGATTTTTGTTTCCCTCCTCGAGCTCTTCCTTTATTCTATGTGATCCACAATGGTAACGTCAAGGGAATGTGATGAACAATGTTCTCTCACACATAAATTATCCAAAATATATGGAATATAAAGTAATCCATTTAGGATGAATTCATATTATATTGAGTAAATGCATATGAATGAATGAGATAGATAAGATGATTACAATTGAGAATGAGGTCTCATTTGTATACCCTCACAGGAGGTTCCCTTTCATGAATAGACACGTCCTTTAGATAAGATTCATCTTTTATTTATGATGTATTGATTATTATTATTTATTTATATCTATTTCTATATATTTGTGTTCATAACATTGCCTTCCCCTTAAAAATGTTTTGTCCTCAAATCGCACTTATGTAAGACTAATCTCTTGCTCTGGCTTATAATATTGTCTCTTGATTCGTCATTCTTTAAGTAGTGATAATTGAGGATGTGAGACGATATGATCTTCTAATAATTGAGAAGAACCATCGAATTGTAAATAAGTCTTCACACCATAATTTGATCTTCTGTTGAATTGGGAATTTATAGGGTTCTTGGAAAAAACTTGATATATTTCGACTCCTATGATAGCTTCTACTTTGAGCACCACTTGTAGTGGAAGTAATATTATTTGACATATCGGTCATTTGTTTATGTTGATACATTGATTAGTTGAAGTATTGACTTTTGTTATTAGGATGTTGATAAGGCGTCCTTGCAACTTGATCTTTACTTCATATACTTTCATCTTTTTCTTGATTAAATTTTGGAATTGATTCTTCTTCATACCCCTGGCTTGTTTCTACTTCGACATTTGAAGATATTTTACATCAGCTGAATTTTCATCCTTTTGAGTTGTAAGGTTGACTGGGTATGTATTAATTCCTTTATTCACAATTAGTATTTTTACATTTGAATACTTCTTTGGTTCCATAGGCTCGGTCATTATCTCTTTATCAACCAATTATTCCTTGTTGATAAGTTTCTCTAACGTGTTCTGTAGCGACTTATTATCACTCTTTAACTTCTTATTCTGTGTGATTAAACTTTGATTATGAACCTTTAGGAGTGTGTTTTCATCATTATATGATTTGTCGACTTTGTTCTTGTCTTCCTTCTTAGATTCTTCCTCTTTCAACATTCTTATTTGTTGCAATAATATTTGATTAAGTTTCTTTAAAGGTGATGTTTCTTCATCATTTTATAATAATTTCTTTCAGAGGTCCTGATTTTTTGGTTCAAACTTCTAAAGACATTGTTTTATATCCTTTGACTTCTTGATCTATGTAAGTAATTTTTGAATGTGGTCTTTTAAGAAAGAAATTTCTTCATTTTTCTCCATGATAACTTTGTCAAATTCTGTTTGCATCCTTGATATTGACTTTTGATTTTCTTGAAGGATTGTTGAGATATATTTAAAGTATTTTGATGAAGGTATTATCGATTTTGACCTCATAGTAGGGTCTTTCAATGTCATCATCTTCTTCTTATAGGGGAAAGCCACAAATTTTTTCTCCATGTTTAAGATGAAGGTACCTAGATTTTTAAACCAGGGTAACCCGAGAATGATGTCAATTTCCTCTTTATACATAGTTGTAACAATGAATTGAGATATATATTCATATTAATCAATTGTCACTTGTAACTCCTTAATTTAGTATATTTTTGTGTGCAATATATATATTTTTTCAATTATATTTGCCTCTAAAATTAATAATTGATTTGAAAAATTAATTTTAATATAATTTTCATCACCAGATCAAGCCAATTTTGGATTGGTAGGAGCAACAAACTCAAACAAATGAAAAAGAAAAGTGGACAAAAGTAGGAAAGAAAAAAAAATATTCCTTATCATCTCAACTAATAGTGACAAGAATTCAGACCCACAATCTAGTATAATTATGTATTGTGTTTGTACTATGTTATGTAAGCAATTTATATGAACATAGTCATGCAATAAATCTTGGAATAATGTTATTTTGGTTATTTGAAAGAGTAGGGTAGTAATTTTTGAATTAGGGCCATCAGGCCTCAACTTTAGAACATGGAATTATTTTGTTACTTTTCTCCTTGTACCTCTACTGTAAGCTTGGCTGCATCTATTTATTAATACAAATTCCCTGATTTGAGTTATATGAAAAAAATAGGGTTGAAGATTAAAAACACTTTCTCTTAGAATTTCCAGGGTATACCTAGACCAAATCTCAATTTCAAAAGATTTTTCACACTATCAACCTTCCTAACCTTCATCTCTCTTCAAGCCCAATATCCACCAAATCATTCCAACTTGTGTCGGGTCCACCCAAGTTGTCTTGCTACTATCAAGGTCATCCTAATCACCTAGGTCATTCCATCTACCTAGGTTGTCCCATATTTCAAGTCATATCAAGCCCATTGAGGTCATCCTATCTACCCATGTTGTTCCATTTTCTCATGCCTAGGTGCACCCCAAGTGCATCCAAGTGGATCAACACATGTCAAATGGTTTAAAGGAAATTTGTTCATGTCACGAGACAATTCACTCCTTTGGGTACACGTGTGTCCCAAGTTTTGTATATAGGAAACATGGATGAGTCACCACTTCGTCCAATTTTTCAATAAGGTACATCTAGTGTTCCATCTATCTACGGTAACCTTCCACACCTAGCATGGTAGAATGCATACTTACATCTATAGGTAGATTTCATACACAAAGGTTCCATGTCTACTTTACGAATTGTTTAATTCATACAGAGATATTCTCTTGGTTTCAATCATATTGAGTAGTAGTTCATAATGCTAGAGGCTCACATCATTCTCATGAGCTCCATAGTGAAACTTGACATTTGAAAATTCCCAAAACACATTTGGATGAAATAATCTATCATATTTTTGACACTAAGAGGGTTGAATATGCCCAAAGGGGTTAGATCCATTAGTGAGGAGAGAGGAGTTTTTCACTAGTGGGAAAGGCTCAATTCTCATGAGATATTTCCTCAATCCATGCAAACACCTTGAAGTAGTGGTAAAACAAGTGGTTTCACCCAATAATATTATATTAATTGGTATCATGACTTCTACAAATATAAGTGGATCAAAGCCCACCCCCATGTCCTTCAAAATTAAAATAATTTTTAAAAATTATAAATAGAAGAATACAAAGTTTCTGCACTTACTGACCACAACTAGGGTTTATCCCTAGATACATGCAAAGAGTTTTATTTCCCTCCTTTCTTTTGTGTCCTCCCTAATGGTGATGGAAGGGGAAACAATTATCATAGTTGAAATTTCATGCTGCAATTTTTCCCTGAGTGCCTACCCCCCCGGTACGTCGTTTGCAAGGGACCTCAAGGTTGGTTCTTCGAGTGACCTTTCATTCAAGGATATTGTTCTATGTGTTCCTTATACACACCCTCCTTCCCCCTCTTCTTTTATGCTATAGGAATCCCTTGTTATTTACATTCCAATGGGGCCTAATTTAGATGAATTAGTAGATTTCTTCATATCTCACAACATGTTTTGTCACTTCAATGGATTTTGGCTTCGATTAGTTAATATCTAGAAATGGAACTCAAACACTTAGTTATATATGATTAAAAAATAAGCCTTTATCCACCCTTGTGTGTAGGGTTTATCCATTCTTGAGTTTGATATTGCTAAATATAGGGATCTAATTCTCAATTTAGGCTTGTGGTTTTGGGAAAATTCAGGTTTGTGCATGAAGCCTTGGTATCCTTATTTCAATCCTTTGATTGATATTCTTTCTTTAGCTCCTGTTTGGGCGAGGCTCCCAAATATTCATTTGCACTTTTGGGGATTACCATCTCTTCAAGCCATTCATTTAGCTCTTAGCAAGTTCCATTTTTATAGTCAAGAAACTGAGAGGCATAACAATTCATCATATGCTAGAATGCACATGGAAATGGATTTTAGCAAAGGGTTTCTAGAAGAAATTCATTTAATAGGGAAAAACTATTCTTGGTCTCAGAAGTTGGATGATTATGAGAGAGTCTCTTTGATATGTAGAGCTTGCTTTTAAATATGACACATCACATCACAATGCCCCAAAGGACCTAGGAAGAATAGGAAACATCAATGAAAATCAACCTGGTAGGTCATTTCTATGAAGTATCACTAGTTAGTATTACATTCCAATGGACCACCATCACAAATAGATCCTCCAATTCAACCAAATCTAGTGCCTCAAGAAAAAAAAGAAGAAATCGAAACTTAGAAACCAGAGAAATGGGAACTTGTCTTTCTAGATTTGGGGCAAGAATCACAGAGTTAGTTAAGTCCACGACCAATGAAAACTTGGGTAGATCAAGCTAAAGAAGATAAGGAATTAAAACAAGAAAAACCACCATATCAAGACAATTTTGGATTGGTAGGAGCAACACACACTCCAACAAATACAAAAGAAATGTGGACAAAAGTAGGAAAGAAAAAAAAAACCTTCCTCGACATATCAACCAATGGTGACAAGAAGTTAGGCTCGTAATCCAGTATAATTATGCATTGTTTTTGTCTTCTATTATGTAAGAAATTTGTGTGAATATACTCATGCAATAAATCTTGGATTGAAGTTCTTTTGGTTATTTGGTAGCGTAGGTTAGTAATTTTCAAATTGGGGTTGTCAAGCCTCGAATTCAAAACATGGAAATATTTTGTTACTTTTCTTCTTGTACCTCTGCTGTTAGCTTTGTTGCAACTTTTTATTAATATAAATTCCTCAATTTTGGTTATAAAAAAGGATGGTTGAAGATGAAAAGAACTTTCGCTTAGAATGTCTAGCTTATACCCAGATCATATCTCAATTTCAAAATATTTTTCACACTACCAACCTTCCTAACCTTCTAACTCAACAAAACTATGGTGATCTTGGAAGGTTTATTTTAATGCTTTTCGAGCACAAAAATAAAATTCTAAAGAAATCGAAGTAACCCCTTCCTTCTTAAGATCCTATAAACCAAATTTGGTCTAAGTGGACATCATCATCATCATCATCATCATCATCATCATCATCATCATCATCATCATCATCATCAATATATAACATTATTAAATATCATTATATAATTTCAAGATGGTAATAAATTATTATTGGATATATATTATTTTATTAATAAAAAAGTTCTATTTGTAATATTTATATATGAATTAAAAAATAATTAAACAATATTTTTATACAATTTCAAGATAATAATGAAATGATTAATTATTACTTAATTTTTTTTATTAAAATAAGTAATTATAATTAATTTGATGATAAAAAAATAAAGAATTAATTTATAATCTCAAATATTGGCACATTAGAACATACTTTGTCAGAAATATTTGATAGTATTTATATCTTAAAGTATGTATTATGAGGAAATACAAAAGTTTAATAATATAAATAAAATGACATACACACACACACACACACACACACACACACACACACACACACACACACACACACACACACACACACACACACACACACACATGATGTGGCGGCGGCAGCGGCGAAGCGATGGCTTGATGATGATGATGGCAAATGACGGCGTCGATGTCAACGTCGACAATAAATGGTGAGTGGTGGTATGATGACGACGACGACGTCGATGTCAACGTCGACAATGATGGTGGTGGTGGTGATTAATTTCCACTGAGACCAAAATTGGTCTATCGAACCTTAAGAAAATAGATTACTTGGATTTCTTTAAACTTTTATTTCAATGCTTGAAAAACATTAAGAGAAGCATTCCAAGATCACTAAGGTTTTGATGACGTACAAGGTTAGGAAGGTCGGTATTGTGATAAATATTTTTAAATTGGGATCTAATTTGGGTATATACAGGGAACCCTAGGAGAAAGTGATTTTCATCTTCAACTCTCTTGGTCTCACAAAGGTGACAGATTCTTTCTTGCCATGGAGTTTTGGGGATTTCCAAACACCTAGTTTCACTATGCAGCTCATGAGAATTAGTTCTTATTTTAGTAATATTGATTCTCTTCTTTACGCTAGTCAAAACAAAGAGATACTTTTGATCTTCAAGGTTAGGGTTAACCGCCTCCTTATAATATATTAATTTTCTTTTATCCTCTAATTATTTATCACACCATAGATTATGTTGGATTACTAAGAGGGGAGGTGAATGAGTAATAGATATTTTTAGTCATTTAAACCACAATATGTACATGTTATTTATCTTTATGATCAATATACCATTATCACTCAATAAGTGTAGAGTAAATAAAACATGAATAATGAACAATCATACACACATAGTACACCATTTTTACGTGGAAACCCAAAGCCGGAGAAAACCACATAATTTTTTTTCTTATATGTCTTTAATAATTACATTAATTGGAAGCACCAACTTCCTTTGTTCTCCAGTTGCAGCTGGAAGGAGGCTTCGACCCCCTATATTTTTAGGCTACAACCTGAGGGAAGCTCAAACTCCCCAATTCTTTGGCTACAACCATAAGAAGGCTACAACCCCCTATGTTCTCCAGCTACAACTAGAAGGTGGATACAACCACATATCCTTTCCCCATCCCGCTACCTTGAAATGTAAGTGTCAAATGATGAAACCACTGCTACACTGTCACTATGAGATAAACCACTATAAACATGTACCAATATAAGCCAACACCCTATAACCAACATGTACCAAAAGATTGCAATCAATATTGTACTAGTAGTATGTCTGTACTAACAAAATCCAATAGGTACATGACATGTATATGTTGCAGCTCATGTATGCACATTCCCTGTCTATACTGCAACCTGTGTATGTATTGTTAGTCACCATTAATTTTGTTTTATGTGAAAGCAATATTTAAGGATCTAGCGAGATGCTAAATTGGTTTGGAATCCTGATAAACGAGGGAAGGGTCTAAATCTGGTAGGGAAAGGCTAAATCTGGCAGGAGCGCTAAGCTGATGGGGCTTGATGCGTCACAGATCATGAACTCTCAAGATATACAGTCGATGATGATTTCAGGGGGAGAAATTGCGTGGAGGTTAATTTCGGAGGGCGATTCGAAATTTAAATCATATTTTTCGTTCGGGGATACATGGCACCACCAAGTGCATTTCAGGGTGAAAGGCGGGTTGCCCCAAACTACTTCCTCATGCCCCCAAAATTTGGAAAAGTATAAAATGACATTTGTTATTTATTTTATTATTATTTCGAACACTAGACCGTTTTAAACTTGGCATGACCACCCTCGTTCAACCGCAACTCAACAGTACACCATTTCCACTCGTTTCCGGTTATTTTTCATCACAACCATGGATCCTATTGTTATGGCAAGATTTTCCTCACCCCATGAAATCTTGCACATAAGGCATTTTTCCATTTCCCTATGTAGACTTGTCATACCTTTTTGCAAATCCTAGAGCTAAAAATACAATTTTTCCACATATACACACCTTGCCTACTATACAACATGTGTATACGCAGGTTGCACCACTATAGCCCGTGTACATTGGGAAATGTGCCCCAAAATGAAAAATAGTGTTGGGTTTCCATGTCACGATAGGAGGTCAATGATCCTTGGCCTTCCATATACTGAAAACATTCTGACTCGGCCCTTCAGTTCCACTTGAAGGCTATAAATGGGCCAATTCTGAGCTATGGAAAAGAGGAAAAATAATTCAACTTTGAGAGAAAAGTTACTCTAGAGTAATTATTCACTTCACATTGAGTCTGCATCCCTTTATCCTTTAAGTCTGAACACATTGTTCAACCCCAAGCTTTTCCCTTATTGAGTGAGAACTCCATTTTATCTCTTATATGAGCTTGCCTTTGGTGGAGGATTAAAGTGGTGGAGGCCTAGTTGGAAGGAACGTAGTTTCTCGGTTCTGAACCATGCCGACACAAAAGTTTGTAACTTATTCACTTCTTCCGATTATATCTTAATAAAAATACTCTTTTCTCATCCAATTGATATCTTGAAAATATTTGAATTATTATTCCATGGGTGTATTGGTATGAATGTTAATGGATTATGCTATTGAATGTGATAACATCATATATTATCACCATATGCTTACGTTGCTTGTTTGTTGAGGACTAGTTGCAGGTATATTTGTTTGGGTCAAGTGCTCAACGTTGGACTTCATCAAATGTTTGGACGAGGTAGGCCTTTTATCTTGTCTTGATAACACATTTGTTTATATAGCATACTTGAGAATAGAGTTGATTTCTGCAGTCATTTCCGTCTGTTGTGGTTTTCCCCTAGCCATAAAGAGATTTTCCTCATAACAAAATCGACGAGCATACTGGGGATTGAATCTTATTTCTTGGTGTTTGGAGTGTTTTTATCCTTAGATTGCTCTCATTCACATTGATTTTCTTGTCGCATCATTGCTTGACAACCTCTGTTCACTCTGGGTTTGAGTCTTTCAGCCTTCTCTTTAGCCTAGCTATGTTTTTGACACATATACACGAGTTTTTACTTGACAGTCACGTATATACACGTGCTATCCTTCTGCAAGTTGCGTAGATACACACTTTTCCCTTGAATAGTCATGTAAATCAACCTTTGTTTCTTTTTTGTTGGGTGTGTTGATTATTGGGTAGGTTTTGATGATTGATGAGTCTTCTTGGGTCTCTGTAGTGACTGTTAAGTGTCTGTGGAATGACAGGAAACATGTATTTGGTTGAATTTTTGGGCGGTGACTTTCTCATCATATTTTCATCTTGATTGTCCTTGTACATTGGGCTGGGTGTTTTTCTCCTTGATATCCTACTTGGGTTGTCTCTGTCTATACATAGTAGAGTCTTTATATCAAGCTCCTATTCAGTCCTTGCATTTTCATTTTTCTTATATTGAAAATACAAAAAAATATTAGTCATTTTACATTGATTGGCATTTTGATCTTTTGAGTCTTTGTCATTTATCTTAGTGCACGTAAAGAAAGATTTCATTTTCATTTAGAATTTCATAATTGAATTGGCAAGTTCTTTTTTAAGAAGCATAACATTCATTGGAAATTGAATTTAGGACTTTGCATTGTTTTCATATTCATTTACTTTACTTGTTGAGTCATAACATCACTAGTTTCACGACCGCACCTGTTGGTTAGTATTTCCCTTCTCGGGTTGTATGAGTTATTGACCCAGGGTTCATGTCATTCGAGGCTCCAACAAAGCCTCTAAAACTATCGGCCCTCCTGGTAAACTAGAAGGCAACACAACACCCGAAAGGTACTGCGCAGTCTCACCCAAGATAACTTTAAATGGGTGACTATAAGACTCAGGTGTTTACAGCCTAGTACATAGTAGGGGATAGGGGTTTCTTGATTAAATCCAGGTACTGTGAGTTTTAAGGTAAACTACTTATTCCTTGAAGTCGCATATGTATATCCCATATTTTAATTCCAACAAAGTATAAACAGATTCATAACAATGTATTAACTCATTCATCAAGCTTAACCATTAATTGCTGAAAGAAAGAAGAGGCATGCATACATTTAACATATTACACGAGAATTACCATGGTTCAACCCCTCCTGGGCTACGCCCACAAATATTTGGCTCTTGGCTCTTTTATTATGGAAGTTTTGCATTCCTGGCGCCACGTGCTTACAATTCTCCACAAAACTGGGTAGGATCTATGTGAGGCGAACTAGATTGAACCAGGCTCTATAGCCCGTGGTCTAATCATCATATCTACCTTCCCTTGTATCTTCTTTGCTCGACAGCGTACAAAATCGGTTCATACAACTAAAAACATTACATATCGCCTACGCTCCTCCGTGGTTACAGTCTCCAAAACTTCGCTCCAAAGCCTGACCCTAAAAAAAAACAATAATAACAACAAAACCCAACCCTATATTATACTTTCGTATCTATATTTATACATTTTGGGCTCTTCAGCCTTTTATAGAATATTACCAAAACCCTAACCCTTCTTACGTTAGGTCTTTCTCCCATGCGCGTGCTGTTCTTCCTCCAGCTGTCGCTTTCCTTTGTGCATACTTTCTTGCATTCACACATGCTGTTCTTTTGCCAGTTGTTACTTCAATTTTATGCATGCTTTCTTTCCCAAGATTGTTCTTCTTTCCCCTTTGGTCTGGTGCCAACAGGCCCCCAACATTGACATGTGACTCGTCCCGAGTCACCTAATTTCTCTGTTCTTCCTCGATCTCCTTGGTGATCTTCTGGAACTTCTCCTGCAACTCTACTGGTTTTGTAAGTGCCTACGTGATTTTCTCCTTGATGGTGTCGACTGTCTGAGCTACCACTTCCTCTCTGATCAGTCCTACGCATTCCATCTGAGTCTGTACTGTTTGTTTTCTGGCTTCTTCTGCTTTCGCAAGTACTTCTGCTACCCATTACTGCAATGGTTCTATTTGAGCCTGACGCTCCTGTTTCTGTGTTTGCGCAGTGATAAGTTCTGCCTGTATCTTCTTCAACTTTTGTGTTCCCTTGACCCTTTCTAGAATTGGTATGGTATTTTGTCACTGCTTGAGTTATTGGATCATTGCATTGATCCTCTCCTCCCCCTTGTCCCAGTGTTGGACCTGTGGATCCTCTTCCAACCTTATCCAAAGTTGTGTTGTTTTATCTAGCAAGTCAGCTGCCGTGCTAACCTATTTTTCTAGCTCCGACAGTTGCATTGTTTCTTCTTACTTCCTTTGCTCCTTCACCGTTGGTGGATTTTTTGGTATAACCTGTCCACGAAGAGTCTGATCTCCTTCTGATACTGATCAATTTCTTGCACAATATGGTCGATCTTTTCTGCGGCTGGGAGTTCATTTCCTTATGCAGTGGTTGGAAGTTTCCCCAAAATTTCTTCCACTTTGCATTCTAGCTTGTTTCTGTGTTCCTTCTCCTCATGAGTTTCAGATTTGGTCTGCACACAAACTGTTTCCAGCGCTTCCTGCTTCTTTGTTGCTTGTTGTAGCTCGACTAAGTTTTTATGTGCTCGTGACTGCATCTAGTGGTCGACGCTAACCTGTAGTTTGTATTAATCTCTTGATGGCATTAGTGTCAAGACTAATTGGATATGATCCAAATCCTTTAGTGGTGTCTATCCCACAATTTCATCCATTCACAACATGCTAAGCTTTATGTATACCGTGGAATGTGCGTGTGGCATCGGAAGAACTGGGCCACGTTCTTCTACCTCCATCCTTTCTGTGGTCTGTGTGGTCGATGGCTCTATGTGTCTACTACTACTCATGATCCAGGCTTCCCCGAGTTTCTTAAGGAGCTATCCCATTTTTGTCAGTTCCTTCTGTAGTTTATCCCTATGGTGCGTGACATGATCGAAATCCTCTGTGAGGCAGTCTTGGACCATTCTAGCAATAATCTCTCCATCATCCTCCATGATTGTATAGTCTGATGGTGGTTGTTGTGCCTTCTTTTTCTTGCGTGCACTTGCTTCCTGTACCGTTGGTCTCTTAGTTCCCCCCGGTTCCTATGTGGTGGGGTTTGATGCAGTTTCCTATGCTTCCTCAGCCAGTTTCCGTTGTCCATTAGTCAGCTGAGTGGTTTTTGTCCAACCCTTCTGGGTCCCTGGCCATTCTGAGCTGTCATTTGCCTGAGTCGACTTGGTTTGGCCCGTTCATCATTTCTTGGGTACTGGGATTTGTGGAGGATGTGTTTCCACCTACATAGCCCCTCCTTCTGCTATTTGTCTCGGTACTTCTTTGGGTATGTCTGGGATCCTCCATTCATCAGACCATTTGCTGATGATCATGTCGATATCACCCTCGGTGACACAGTAGCGCATCTATAGCCACTATTTATCTGGATCCTGCCTTGGTTGTATCCACATGGCTTGTCGCCTAGCCCAGAAATTGGCGATGCTCCCATATCGTGCGACAGCCTCTGGTGTTATTCTCCATGCTTAGCTGATGGCTTCCTATATCTCCTTTAGGTATGCTTCGAATACAATTCCATTTCCCCTCTTATGCTTGGCTAGTGGTGTGGATCTCAGGATGTGATATCTTTCTCCTCCTGGCTGTGGTGTGGTACAAAAGACGACGTATTCTGGTTCTCACCATCTGATGAAATCTATGAGAGTGATCAAGAATGAGTAATGAAATTTTGTACTCGTGTCCTGTGTATATTTGCAGTCTACTTGGAACAAGTTTGATAGGTATGGCTCCCAACTCATGGAGGTGCCTTCTGCGCACTGAGCTGCAACAACAATGACTCCTGCCGGTACTTCATCTTTACAAAATTTTCTTAGCAGTATGTAGGCTAATATTTTTGCACCCAATTGCATCGCGACATTGTTGATCTGTTTGATTATAATGCCTCTTATTCCCCTGTTGGTGCCATATTTCTTCTTCATCTCTTCTGCCAATGTTTTTTCCTTGGATTTATCATCTAGAATCAGTGCGGGATCCATACCCTGGGTGGGTAGGCCTGTTATCTGCACGATAAGTTTGACAGTTATGGGGACAGGTTTGTCCATCCATACATCCCCTCCATGCATAACTGCTAACAATTTCTTGTCGCATGCTGACTCATATTGGCCTCTGCCAAAGTGTGGTATCTTCAACAATCCTAGAATTCCTATTCTATCTAGTCGAGTTGCCCACTAGTGTGGCTGAGTGATGGTTTCTCTGAGTTTGTTCAAAACTATTTTCTGCATAAAAACCTATGGTGCAAGCTCTGGATACTTGGTTTCATCTGCTAAGTCATGGTCACAATACTTGAGCTTCCCAATGTGACCCAATAGCTGCGGGTCCACCTGTACTCCCTCTGGTATGTGAGGTAGTACAATATTTGTATCCAGTTTCTTTCAAGGTGAGCTTGGTATCTGAACTTGGTCCTTCTGCTGTGTTGGCTAGCTCAAAGTTCCAACAACTCCTGGCTGTTCCCTTGTCATCCACTTTGGTAACGCCCAGGTAGTTCCAGTGGTCTCCTCGGCTGAGTGACCTAAGCCGAGTGCTTGCGTCTTGTCTAGTTTCTCCTCTATTCCCAGATGCTGTGCCATTCCGTTCACTTCCAAAACTACTCTAGTATGTTCCAGTGGTATTTCCTGGTGGGTTTCTTCTTCTTTGTTCTAAGGCTCGTGCACCACTGATGGTGTATCCTGTTCCATGGCCTCTATTTGTGGTTGTGGAATCTCCTCTAGTATTGGTGTGGACTCTACTAGGATTTCCTCTGGCGATGATATTTCATCAATATCGATGATCTCTGGTGGCTACTGCTTAGTTTCTTCCAGTGGTCCCCATGACCTAGTTTGAACCCTAGATGATCTGATTGTCTAGCTTGGTTCTGTGAGATTTGGTGGTGCTATAATGGTGTCTGTCAAATGTTTGCTGAGTTCGAATGGCTTCGATGAGCTCTCTGGTTTCACTCTGTTCGTTCTAGCTCTTGTTTCTCTTTTTCTATTCTCCTTTCACAAATATAATAAATGCTTCTATGCTTGTGTATTGTATGGGCTTGTCATGAATATTGTCGAGAATGCTTCCTCCATCATGCGATTAATGCACCATAATTGTGGGTTCAATGCATCCGCGATGGTTTCGTACTTGTCGTTACGCCTACTCTACCATCTCCAGTTGGCGCATTTAATGTGACATCCCATCCGTCCTTGCCTTGAATTAACTCTGCCTCATGCTGTCCTGCCATCCTTCTTTTGCCGACTTTCCTTTTCCTGCTTGTTTCCTTTTTCGATATGGCTGTTATCGTTTTCCTTCTTCTTTTTTTTTTACTGTGTGGTGGGTGGTCGATTGTCCTTGTACAACTTCAACCGGCTCCCATTGATCATTCCTCTGAGGTCTGCGCCTGCTATATCTCTTAACTGTACCGCTCCTTCGTCCGTGACATATTTTACCTTGTATGGTCCTAGCCAATGCATTCTCAGCTTTCCTGGGTGCTGCAACGATTTACTGTCGTAGAAAAATACTATATCTCCTTCCTTGAACGTCTTCCTCTTGATGTGGCGGTCGTTCCAAGCTTTGTCTCTTGCTTTCTGTACTTGTTGGTGGAATCCTGCCAAGATTCGGTCTTCCTCCATCGACAATAACTGATTCAGTCTTTCCTGTACTGTGCCTCGTTCTATCATGTGTGTGATAGATGCTACACGTATACTGGGTATTAAAAATTCTAACAACACTACTACTTCTTGACCATAGAATAATTTGAATTTTGTGTGGCCTGTCAAATTTTTGCACGTGGTTCTATACACCCATAACACTGTTGGTACCTTGAGGTCCCAATCGTCCCTGTTGACGTTACATATCTTTGTCAAGGCCTTCTCTAGAATTTTGTTGAAGGATTCTACCATGCCATTTTCCTATGGATGATACGGTGTGTTTTTTGGTGATGAACTTCAAACTCTTCGAGCATCGCTCGAATGGTGCTGTTTATGAAGTGCGTTCCTTGGTCACTCATCAAAATTCTTGGGCACCCAAATCTAGTAATTACTTATTCAAACAGAAAGTGTGCAGCTATCTCTGCGCTGTAATCTTTTACTGGTGTAGCTTCCACCCATATTGTTAGGTATTCCATGGGGGTGATAATATATCTCGCCCTCGTTATTTTGGTTGGTGGGTTAATGGGTCCCACAAAGTCTATCACCCATTTGTCGAATGCCTAAAGTGTCACTTACAGTCCTAGTGGCATATCATCCCTTTTGTTGGGTTTGCCTACCCTTTGATAGACATGACATTGTTGACAATACTCTTTCGAGTCTCTGTGGATCATTAGCCACCATAATCTTGCATGTAGTACCTTTTGCACGGTAGATTTTCCTGCATAATTCCCTCCTGCTATTCCCTCATGTGCTTTTGCTAAAATTCTTGGTCGTTCGTGGTCTAGTACGTATCTTCGTAAGATGCTATCTGCGCCCATATTGTATAGATGTCATGTGATCAATTGATAGTCAGTTGCACAAACTACCAGGTTCTTCTTCTTCACAGTGGTATATTCTTGAGGCGCAGTACTTGTGCTCAAGTACTAGATGATCTCTGCGAAGTAATCTTCAGTAATATGTATTGAGAATAGTTGTGCATTTGGAAAGTTGTCTTCTAAATTCGTTGGTTCCTCTCCATTTGTGACCCTCGATATGTGGTCAGGTCCTGCATTTAGTTTTCCTGGTTTAACTATTACCTCAAAGTTGAATTCTTGAAATAACAATAACCATCGACATATTCTCCCCCCCCAACACTGGATTGTTTACTAGGTATTTCAGGGATGAGTGATCTGTAAACATCTTAAAGTGTTTTCCCAATAGGTAATGTCTGTATTTCTATAGTGCATAAACCATAGCTAGGCCTTCTCTTTCTATCATGTTATAATTCTGTTATGAGTCTGATAATTTTCTGCTTGTGAACATTATCGGGTGATCCAAGTCTCCTGCTCCTGGTTGCGCTAAGATAGCTACAAGTGTTATCACTGATGCATCTACATGTACATGGAATGTCTTCTCCCAATCTGGAAATACTAATATTGGTGTAGTGACCATCTTTTCCTTTAGGGTATCTAGACTGTGTTGGCACTCGTCGTTCCATTGATACTTTGTATCCTTCCTTAACATTTTTTCCATTGGCCTTGTAATCTGCACGTAGCCTTTGATGAATTTCTTGTAATATCATGTATGTCCTAATGTTTCTCTTAGTTGGCAGACTATTTTTGGTGCTGGTATATTAACAATGACGATGATTTTGGTCGGATCCACTAGAAAACCCCATTTGCATACTATGTGTCCCAATAGTATCCCAATTGGTGTTCCAAATATGCATTTCTTGATATTCAGTGATATCTGGCACTGTCTGCATCATTCTAACATCATTCATAAAACTTCCACATGGTTTTTTAGTAAGCTATACACTGTCCAATCATCCAGGTATACTTCGAGGAATTGATGGATGAATTCCTTAAATGCTGTGATCACCACTCTAGAAAATATCACAGGTGCATTCTTCAGTCCGAGCGACATGACTTTATACTGATAAGATCCCCATTCTGTCACGAACGTGGTATTGTGTCTATCCTCCTGTGATATCTTAATCTGATGATATCCCCGGAATCCATCGATGAATGAGTAGGCTTCGTGGCCTCCTACGTTCTTGAGTACTTCATCCCTGAACGATGTGGGGAATGGGTCATGTAGGCATGCATCATTCAACTTCCTCAAGTCGACGCATATCCTGACCCCTCTTCCCTGTTTCTTGTTCTGTACTACCATCAAGCTTATCCATTCTGATTCTTCATCTAGTTCAATGATGTCGGCCTCCAACATCCTGTCGATCTTGTCTTTAACTTTCTATTTATATATGGGGTTCAATCTATATGGTTGTTGTTTAATGGGTCTCACATCAGGTCTGAGTAGTATATTCATTTCTCCTAATTCTCCAGCTATGCCTTTCATCTCTGTAAAGGTTGTGGAAAAAAGGTCGCTGTATTCGCGCAACAATTCTGTGATGCTTTCTAGTGTTTGTTCATCCCAGTAATCTCCAATGTTGACCTTTTTGGGCTGCTCAACGGTCCCTATGCTAACCTTCTTTATCTTGATTCGCACATAGATGACCTTTGACTCTAAGGGTGGTCCTTCCACATCTCTCTCGCCTTCGACTTCTTCGATCTGAATATCACGTGGATCATCTTCATCCGGTGCTTCCTCCTGCACATGGTAGCATGACAGTAAATCCTTGAATGTCTTCTTATCCTGCTACTGTACCTCTATGATAGCTTCCACTTCTGGTTCTTCAATGAATATGACATTTCTGATCCGTTTCAGGGCTACGTCTATGTTGGGTTTCTCATGCTCAAATGAGAAAGTGACTGTAAAGTTCTGTTGGAGTGTCTCCCATGTCTTGGTTCCTTTACACATTTCCTAGTTCGTATACGAATTCGCTGGTATGCCCTCTAAATTATGAATGAAGTGGTGAGACCATTCCTCCGGTGGCGTCATTTTCCACAACGTTTTACACACCTCCAAGTGTTTTGCTAGTGTTCCTAGTCCATCATATTTTTGTTGTTTGTTACTTGTTTGTTCTACGCCAAACCTTATGCACAGTAATTTCTTACATTGGTACCAATCTATGATAGTCTCTTTGTGTGCACCCCACCATCTTGTGGGTGTAGCCTTTAGTCCTAGCAATCTCTAGTTTTCTAATACTTCATCTTCATATTGTGTCAAGAAAGTTTCCAAATCATTTAGCTCATGAAAAATGGGTGGTTCTTTGATTTCTGTGCCAATCCACCTTACTGCGCGGTCTATTCTGACACACCTTCTTGTGGATACTTCGTGTAGTCTTTTCTGCCAGTTTTCTAACCTCGTGTCTGAGTCTATTGTACATGAAGTAATGCTCTTCCAACTGAGTACCCCATCTGCAGTTGGGTTTATGTAGTCCTCATCACGCGCAATTGTTCTGTACAACTAGCCGATCTCTTATAAATCCAGACAAGTGGGTTCTATGAACCTATCGCCTTCTAATGGGTCGAGTGGGGCTATGACCCTGTAGTCCCCTGACTCAAATGTCATTTTTCTGTTTTTTAATTTTTTTATGGCCTGGTTGTCGAACACCCAATCCAGACTAAGTAATGTCAGGTAAGGTGTTGTTCCATCTACTATTTTGATGACTTCAAAGTCTGCCTTAGTGCACACACCATCCAAATCTACCGTCACTCCTTTAATTTAGTGTCCCAGTGTAGGTTCTCCCATGAATTGCCATGTAGATTTTGGTAGTACATTCACTTCGGACCTTAGATCTAGTATAATATCTCCCATATTGAAATCCCTAATGTTAGCATTTTGTCTAAATTCCCTACTTGTTCTTCTTCTTGTGTGTAGGTGGTTGACAATTTTCAATTTTGGCTTTTGTTCCATCTCGCTGCTACATTTTTCTAGGATGTTTTGCAATATTTTGACAGATGAAGGATCACTTAACATCTTGATGCATGATTGCAAAAAGTCTTTGATAGTACTTACTTGTTCCTTGGGTTGTATTATGTTGGTATGGTCCAGTGATGGTGACATTTCATATTTCTGTTCTAAGGCTTTTGCGACCATTGTTTTGATCAGAAAGTTCTTTCGGATTTATCGCATAGGTATTTTTATGTTCGACGTTTCAGACCAAACTAGTGTGGTCCATCATCAGGAAAATGTTTTTTGTGAGAAATGAAGGAAAAAAGATATAACATGTGTATAAATACTTGAAAAGTTGTTATAAGGAGCCGACTTACTAAAAATGAAATCAAGAATTATAAAACTTAGGAAAATTTATTTGTTTGTTTAATAATTATTTATTTATTTGTTTATTAATTTTTATTTACTAAGAGCCGACTGGATTTTTTTTTATAAATTAATATCTAGAATTATTCATATTGGTTAGTGTAGGGATCCAATTTTGACTAATTTTCCAGTCGACTCTTAATAAATAAAAATTAATAAACAAACAAATAAATTTTTCCAAGTTTTATAATTCTTGATTTCATTTTTAGTAAGTCGGCTCCTTATAACAACTTTTCAAGTATTTATACACCTGTTATATCTTTTTTCCTTCATTTCTCACAATTTTTTTTTCTTGATGATGGACCACACTAGTTTGGTCTGAAACGTCGAACATAAAAAAACCTATGCGATAAATCCGAAAGAACTTTCTAACATTTCATATTCCAGAGCTTCCTTGCTTTGCTGTGCAGTCGACGCAATGTTCTCCTTCTGGAATTCTTGTCAGGCTTCTGTAAAGATCTCCTTCTCCTTATACGTGTCGAACTGCTTCTTGGGGTCAATGTTCTTCTTTAGCCATTGGTTCTGTGCTACTTCTTGTTGAAGTGCGTCATTTCCTGTTTTCGTTCCTCCTCGAGTGAATATGTTGATGTTCCATCAGTCATCCCTTGCTTCAGTTGAAATCCATTGAACATTTTGGTTATTTTTCCTAGATCTTTACAAGTAATGTCGGACATTCCTCTGTATCATGGTCCGATGCATGACAATACATACAAGTCGCTGGTGGTAGTGGGCACTCCCATGCATAATGTCTTGGTTGCTGGCAATTGTGACATGTGACTGGTCCTCTACCATGTCCAAAACATCCTCTGGCTCATCCTTCTCCTCTATATCCTATGTGATCTCCTCGAGGTGCATTATATTGTGGTGCCTGATTATACTGCGCGGTATTGTATTGGGGCTATGTCGGGTTGTACTGTGGCTGTGCGTTATTGTACAGCTGTGACGCAATATTATACTACTATTGCACAGTGTTGTATGGGGCTGGGGCTTGAGTGAACTATGGTGCTGCTTGCCCAGTCATCATTTCTTCTTGTACCCTGTATGCATCCAATGTTCTTTCCTGCATCAACTCCATAGTTCTGTAATCTTTGTCGTCATGGTCGTCTGACTTGCAAAAGGTGCAATATGAGTTCTTTGGAACTGTTTGGTATTTCTGCATCATCGTGCAGTGGTAAGGGTCATGACCCAGTTTCTTGCATATTTCACACCATAATCCTCCCTGTGGTAGTGGGTTTGGCATCCCCGTCGCCATATACTATGTGAATGTTGGGAATTCATTCTTATGGTGTCCTTCCATCTTGCAGGTAGTGCACCAAACGACTTCTCGTTTGTCCTTGTTCTTATTCTGGTTCAGCTGAAATGTTAAGTTCTTCAGATCCTCCTTCAGTTCTTCAATAACCGGGTCCATCTGCTGGTACTGATTCTCTTCCAATTGCAAGGCTTCCTACAAAGCCTTTGCCTGCGTCTGAAACTTCTATTGTTGTAATGGATATTTGTTGACAGGCGAAATTGACCGTCCATCAACTGGGAGAGTGGATCCGGTCCGGGGTTGTCTAATAACCCAAGCCGTTTTGGATAACCCACCTTGATGGGTTTAGCGGCTCCATTAGCTGATCTAAGGTCCTAAGAAAACAAAAAAGAAAAACTACTCTAAAATAACTAATCTAACTAAAAATAACTATTAAAACAAACTAAACAAATCTAACTATTCTATATATACAATCTACTATCTAATACTATACTAACTCTAAGAAATTAAATATCTAACCACTAACTGAAATAAATCTTATTCACAAATGTACAATATTTACAATTTACAGATTTGAATGAAGACCTGAAAAACTCATTTGTATTCTGTCCTAAGACAACGAGAGCTATTGTTTTTTGATTTTTACGATTTTATGAAAAAGAAATAAAATAAACTATCTAAACTAAACAACTAAGATACTAACTCTAACTACAAATCTAAACTACACATATATCTAACTAAACTACTTAAGTTATACTAACAAATTAACTACCAAATAAATAACAAACTGACCTGAAGAAACGCTCCAGG
>SNQJ01S0116225.1:0-10972 GCA_010110895.2 Picea sitchensis | reverse complement strand
ATGTTTGGAGAAGACTCCTCTTCTTGAACTGTCTCTTGTTCAACTACCTCCTCAGGAATCTCAGGAGGCATCAAGTTATCTTGAGCTTCTAGAATTGTTTGAAGGGCGCATTGCAGACTTTCTAGATTAAGGCCTTCGGTGGTTGGATTAGGTCGGTTGGTAGGAAAAGGCTTCCAGAATGGGGGCTTGTAAGGTCATTTTCTCGAAGAAGCTTCTTTGGTCGTCCTTTTTAAGTCTATAACTTGATTTGATAGTTTTTGAACAACTTTAGTTAAGTTTTCTAAATCAGAGTTTTCAGGTTGTGCTTTACTTTGAGTAGGTCTAGGGAGGATTTCGATCTTCTTTTTGGAAGAAGAACTAGTCTCTGTTTTGTTGCTAGTAGAGTCTTTGAGACTAAGTATATCTTTTTCAATCTGGCTGGCCTCCTCGAAGGCTTCTAACAACGTGGATTTCTTAGATCGTTTAACCCAAATAGATATACTTTGATGCAAAGCTTTAGTGTAGTATGCTATTATAAGATTCTCGGCGGGCATGGAATCTGTAGGGATTCAGTTTTTAAGTGTTAAGAATATTTGATTAAAGTCTTTAAATTTTTCTTTTGGGTTCATTCTTAAGCTAGAAAGGTCCATGACTAGGACTTCTGGAGGCTTACCATCTCCGAACTTTTCCAAAAAGAATGACTCAAACTTTTCCCAAGACATGATGGTATGGGGTTGTTGGGCAAAGTACCATGTAGATGCATTTCACTCGAAAGTATAGGGGAACAACCTACATACAACGTCTTCATGTTCGACATTGTGGAGTCTTATGGCTAACATAAATTTTTTAATGTGATCTTCAACGATCTGTTTTGAGTCAGGGTCAAACTTGGGAAGTCATTTCTCCGGATGTTTAGGTAAGGGATACTGAGATCTAGGTATAGCTACGACATCCTGATCAAGCCAAGGTCTAGCAGGGTTGTTCTGATTTTCCATTGGTTTAGTGGGTGTGGAAGGCTGATAAGGGGAACTGCCTTCGTCAGAGGAACCTCCTCCAGCAGAGGAAGGAGATGATGGAGGTGGTGAAGGAGGTATCCCAGATCCTCCTATAGTAGGATTTAGGGTTGGATCTGAAGGATTCACAGTGAGGTTAGTGCCTCCTAATTGTCCTCTGATATCAGATAAATCCAAAGGTTGGTCCAATGAACGGTTGGGTTGCCTCAAACGGGCTAAGGCACTATGAGTTCTTATAAGAGATTGACGAACAATCTCTTGTATGTCACCACCTGTAGGATTAGGGGTTGCTGGATCAACTGTGATCCGTGGATCTTCGGTTGATGTGGTTGCTGTTTGAAGGGGAATATTATCATTCAAATGGATTCTAGTCACTATAGGTGAGCGATTAGGTGGTGGAGGAGTCTTGCGACCACCTCGTGCCATTAACTAATTTTAGGCCCTCTTTCTAGCACCATTTGTTGATGGGCGAAATTGACCATCCGTCAACTGGGAGAGTGGATCTGGTCCAGGTTTGTCTAATAACCCAAGCCATTTGGGATAACCCACCCTGACGGGTTTAGAGGCTCCGTTAGCCGATCTAAGGTCCTAAGAAAACAAAAAAGAAAAACTACTCTAAAATAACTAATCTAACTAAAAATAACTATTAAAACAAACTAAACAAATCTAACTATTCTATATATACAATCTACTATCTAATACTATACTAACTCTAAGAAATTAAATATCTAACCACTAACTGAAATAAATCTTATTCACAAATGTACAATATTTACAATTTACAAATTTGAATGAAGACTTGAAAAACTCATTTGTATTCTGTCCTAAGACAACGAGAGCTATTTTTTTTTATTTTTACGATTTTATGAAAAAGAAATAAAATAAACTATCTAAACTAAACAACTAAGATACTAACTCTAACTACAAATCTAAACTACACATATATCTAACTAAACTACTTAAATTATACTAACAAATTAACTACCAAATAAATAACAAACTGACCTGAAGAAATGCTCCAGGTTTGTCCTGTATGTAATGATTGTCTTAGCTGATCGGAGGGAGAAAACCTGCACCGGATTCTCCACAAACTTCTTATAAACGGAAAGCTGTAGTTCTCTTTAAATATGATTACAGGAAAAATAAGGCATAAAAATTTACAACAACCTTATGATTTATAAATCTTCACAGTTAGATAAATCTGTATGAAAATATCTATACAAAATGATTCAATTAACGAAGAAGATAAATCTGTGATTCATTAACTGAAACAAAGTGATTGCTGTACTTTGAATAATAATGGAAGAGATCAGATATGGATAGCAATATTAATCAAATCATATCATCCTGCAATAGATTATGATATCTAAAGTAGTCTATAATCAACTGCAAACTGATATGCTTAAAACTTGAAACAAAAGTTTGATATATTTAAAGCGAAAGCTGTTAAAAGACATCAACTCTCGTCTCAGTTTGTATCAGAAATCCATATCCTGGTTCTCCCACAAGTGAGGATTCTCCTTATTACAAAAAATAATAAGTATTTAAAGACCTCCCATAGGGTAAAACATCCCTGTGGAAGTTATCAAAACTGTTTACACAAATCTGGGAAAATATCCCAAGTTTCTATCTTTAACTCAAACTAACAACTTAAAAATAAAACTATATCACACAAATATCTTCTAGACTGCCACAGCATGTCCAATGCAATTCGAATGTACCTGAAAGAGGTAAAAAATGAACAAGTTAAGAGGATATTTCGTTGATGAAATTGATAAAAATCTAATTCTAAAGACTAGCTACAGAATCTTGCGATTCTGTAGCTGGTCTAAATCAAACACAGAATCGTATTAAAATCAATTCGAATTTTAAAGATTTAAATTCAAACTATTAAACAAGTATCTAATTGCTATTTGAAAGACAAAAGAATTATTCAAATCAAAATTGTTATACTAATTTGAGATCAAACAAGACTAAGAGCAATCAAATGATTATAGAGATGCATGTACTCTGTTCCATATGTTATCACCAATTCGGGTATACAGAATCATATTGGACAACCGACAGCAATGAAATCGATTCATGGACCAATTGAAATCAACACAAAAAGTTGCTTCAGCTATCCACAAAATCACTTCGAATCCAAACCAAATTAACGTGATCGTTTTCTCAAATTGATCGCACTATATTAAACATAACAAACGATCCATGCTATTAGCAAATCAAATCAAAACTGGTATGTAAATTATCACAAATGAAATCATAATGAAATTAATCGGTTGATAACAGGGTCTGTAGGACTCGTCCAATCGTTTGGTATTGCCAATTGGAGGCAGACAAAATCGATTGACTTTCAACGAAATCATTACTTGAATTCATTTCAAAATGAACTATTAACCGGATTTTCTCATACGAATTCAACAGAGATAACATATGTCAATCTGAGTTTAACAAACTCGTTTTAAAAATTAAAATCAACAAAGCAGCATCAAGTCTATTTTCGATACGAATCTAACTCATAAAAACAATCGTGCTAACTCAAGATACACATCAATCCAATCAAAACAAGAGCGAATCGAACAGTTTGAGTTTGACATAGTCATTATGAATCAACACAGTTCCATGATTTCAGCGAAGAGATCTTTTGCATAGGTCAGATATAATCTAAATCCAAACAAAAATGTTGACAAAACAGAGTCATTTTTCCAATTTAATAGACTACATCGTATTTATCAAGCCAATTCAATCTTATGAAATCATTTCACAAATTGAATCACAAGAACTAAATCAGAGCCATTGATATCCAATGACAGCAATATCATGTTAAATCAAAACAAAACCATGTTCTTAATTTTAGCATAAAAACCTCATGTTCAGGTTAGATACAAACAAAATCCAAGCGAAAGCAAACACCATTGATTTCATTAATTCAAACCAACAGACAAACAAATCAAACCCAGTGAAAAACCAATCAATTGCTAAACTGGGCACGACCAAATCGTGTGACCAAATCATAACTTCATTTAATTTTAGCAAAACGAAAACAATGTACAGTATCCACAACATAACTGTTTTTGATATGGCTATGACAGAGTCATTTCGAACAATTGACAGAGCAATACGAAAACCAAACTCAATTCATTATATTAATCCAAGCAATTGATAAAACCAAATTGATATCAAAACTCATACCTGGACAATAAGCAGACAACTTAGTCATAATAGTTTGGAATTGACGAAGGCTATAGCCGATTCGACATTCCTAAATACGATGGAACCAATGGTTTTCTGCTTCTTGTCTTTAGCTTGAAGCTTGTCCCTTTCATTAGTCAACACTGTAACTTGGTTTTGCAACGATTTGATTTTTGACTGTAATAAGGGGATGTCGGTATAGTAGCATTCCAACCACACATTACATTGGTTACATGATGACTGTCCGGGCTTCAAAATTTCAGGTGAGGATTTGTTTAAATCGCCGAGGGTTTCATTAGGTAGCTTGATCCCTGGATAGCTAGGATTGTTCTTTAGGCAAGGGGGTAAATTAGAAACAAAGTCATAGGGTGGCTCGGAGCACAAACCATGGGAATAAGGGTGCTCACTAGCTAGGAAGTGCTCGACATTAGAGTCTGAGTCTTCAATAAGGACTATGGGCTTTTGATCAACACTAGGTTTAGGTTTATTCCTAGCAAGTCTCGATATAAGTCGAGCATTATTTTTACCTTTGCCATCGACAGTAGGGTTACCCTTGACCTTCTTGCTCATAGGATTTTTTACAGCCTCAACCTTGTTTGTTATAATGTTGGGTAGGTCGATATCAGGGCTGACCGAGGGTTTGGGAGAGGGTATAAGGGCATGAAAAGGCACGGGTGGCCCAACCTTAGTCTCACTAACCACAAAATTATCGATTTGGATAGGCTCTGAATCAACAAAACCATTCCGAGAGAGAAAAACTTGCCAACTATCACCATGGAGGTTTAAATGATGAACGACGATGAGTCTGATCAGGCCATGGTGAAACAAGCTACTATCGGCCTTCTCTCATTTAAACCTCTTAGCCATTTTATAAAGACTATGCTGGAAATAAAATGGCATGTTCAATGGATAACCCATGAAATTCATTAACAGTCGAAGGTGATAAAGAAAAACCAATCCATACCAACCCTCACAGGTCACGAATTATTTAACCACTATCAAAAGATCATGCCACCTTGGTTTAAGCGTGGAAATAGGCATACCTCTGTCACACAATTTGACCTTTCGTGAGATGAAAAATAACGACCATGGCACAACTTTAGAGTTTTTAAACCATCGCTGGCCCGTGGCTACTAATCCTGTGGCAGAGCTAATGAAATCTTCACTGATTTCAAGCTGAATTTCACCTATTTTGGCCCTACAACCATCGAAGGTAAGGGCACACTGCTGTGCAACAAACAAATTGAAACCCTCGAACCTCTGTACAAACGTGAGCCAACCACTATCTTGTAAATCTTTCCAGGCGTTATCGAACAGTAGTACGACTTGATTACCGTTTGGCTCTATTTACACCACCGGTGCCATAGAGAGGAGCAGACGGTAAGTGATGTGAACGATCCAGGGTTTGAACGCAACATACACAGGAGAAAAATGCTCACAGGCTTACCCGAAACTAGCAGAGGTGAAACAGGGATAAGGGAAGGCATTAATGACATATCGTGCGAAGGTGGTGGAGCTATTTATATCCATGCAGACTAGTCATTACCATGGTACAATCGCCAGCGTTTTCAACTATTCAAATCACAACGCATATGTGTTACAACTATGCCACTTCAATCAATCAATCGAAACCTTTGGTAAGTGGATAAACCATTCGTGCAAACAATATTTATAGTTTCAAAACCAAACAAATAAATCGAAACCAATACCAAGGGTTTGACTATGTGACATGCATTGTATAGAATGATTTATACCAAGAGTTTAATCATAACACCAATGTATTTTTATGAAACCAATATGCCAAGTAGATCAATCAAAGAACATGTAAATCCAATCGCCAATGCATCACAAACTCAATATCTCATGAAACGAAACTACATAATCAATCAAAGAGTGTTCAAATGAGTACAGATCAAAAAGGTTTTGCCAACTGTATAATGATAAGTAAAATGTAAATGCAATGGGCACATCGACAAGAATGATAACGACAATTTGGTGAAGATTTTAATGCGACTTCAAAAGACCAAGTTTTCATGCTTACAGTTGTGAAAACAAGAACGCAGGTAAGTGTGTAAATAGCGCAAAAATAGAAGTGTCATTTATTTGAGAATTGCGATGAAAAATTAAGGTTTGCAAAACACTGGTGTAGGCAGCTTATAAGCACAGTAAAAAAATGTGAATTGGCTGCCAACAATATTTTAAGTGTGGGAGTAGTGAGTTGACAAACAAGTGTTGATGCTGCATATTGGTCATAAGGTATTTTAAATTTCCTTTTAATTGCTTGAATATTTGATCAATCTCCCATACCGATTCTCCTGGTTTCTTTCTTATTTCAATCATCTCATTCATGTATTGATCCTCTGAGTTGAACTTCTGGAACTCATTTATCAGTAGTTTCTTAATGTCATCCAGTTTCCTTGTCATTCTAGTAACACTGTTTGTGTCTAGACTCATGTACCAATCTAGTGCTCGGTCTCTTAGTGTGATTGATAGCTGCGTGATTTTGGTGTCTTCATTAGTGATCTACCTTTTTCTTCCCAAATATTTTCACAAATGAACAGATGCTTCTCAGTTTCTTCTGTTGCTTCTCCTTGAAACTTTGGTAATCTAATAGTAGGATCGTGTCCTGCCATTCCAAGTATTGAGAGACTCCCTCCTCTGTGCGGTGTAGATACTTGACTAAGGTTGCCTAAACTAGCTCCTCCAATTGTTTCTCCTTGTGTAGATGTACTTCCTTCTTTCGAACTTCCTCCGAACTTTGGTTGTCTAAATGGTGTTCTCTTTGGTGTATTGGTCGCACATGGGTTTATGGGTTCCACACTGACATTAATATGAAAGGGATGGACGTCTTCTCCTCCTATTCTTGGGTCTCTTATTTTCCTCTCATACATGGTGTGCAAGATTTCCTCAATCTGCTCCACAGCCCAAAGATCCTCTACCTCTTCCTCATCACTTGCGAAGCCCTCCTTATTAGCTACGACTCTCTTCTTGGTATTCACCTTATAGTGGTAGGGTGCTCTGCTACACGTCGTTCCTGATGACGCAAAGATCCACTCAAGCTGGTCTTCATCCATTAAGATCGGGTCCAAGGGTTCCTCATCCTTCTTCTCTTTATCCTGCCCTCCTTCCATTCCTCCTCTCTCTTTCATTGCTTCCCCCCTTCCCCCATGCATGCAGGGAAGTCTAGCTATTTGATTCCATCGTCATTACACTTTTGTTATATAGCAATATCTTGATAGAAGTATACAGTGATCGAATGTACCTTCCTCTGGGTCTTCGTAGGAACTCTTTCTCGGCTGCGCTATATGACTTTGCTATGTCTACCAAAAATTCTGTGATAAAGCCTGCCACAATACTGTCAAACCAAAAGTCGACTGCGCGGGTGAATTTGTTGTTCACCTGCTGCAGTTGCTGGATCTGTACTAGAGTTCAATCTAGCTGTTGAATCTGGTTTGTCACATGGTTATCCTTTAACCTTAATATCCACTCCTGTAGTAGATGCAGAAAATCACAGAAAAAGACTTCGTGTAAATCCGTAAATACGTATTTATCTAGGTATTTACACGGTGTGATCCTAGGGTTTCTATTGTCTTTCTGTGAAAAATCTAGATCTTTAGTTCTAAACCAGCTCTCTATTTCTTCTCTCATGGGGTTCCAAGGTCTCAACATTCCCTTCTAACGGCTCATTTCTCTTCTGTTTCACTCCTTCGGTTCTTATTCATTCTATCTTGTCTACTCAGTCCTCTCTTGTTCCTCTTAACATGACAACATAACCATTTGTTGGTTACTATTTCCCTTCTCGGGTTGTCTGAGTTATTGAACCAGGGTTCATGTCATTCGGGGTTCCAACAAAGCCTCTAAAACTATCGACCCTCTTGGTAAACTAGAAGGCAACACAACACTCGAAAGGTACTGCGCAGTCTCACCCGAGATAGATTTAAATGGGTAACTGTAAGACTCAGGTGTTTACAACCTAGGAAAGAGTAGGGGATGTGGGTTTCTTGACTAAAGCTAGGTACCATGAGTTGTAAGTTAAACTACTTATTCCTTGAATTCACATACGTATATCCCACAGTTTAATTCCAACAAAGTGTAAACATAGTCATAACAATGTATTAACTCATTCATCAAGATTAACCATTAATTGATGAAAGAAAGAAGAGACATGCATACATTTAACATATCACATGATTATTACTGTGGTTCACCCCCTCCTAGGCTACGTCCACAAAGATTTGGCTCTTGGATATTTTATTATGGCAGTTCTACATTCTTGGCGCCACATGCTTACAATTCTCCAAAAAACTGGGTAGGATCTATGTGAGGCAAACTAGATCACACCAGGCTCTATAGCTTGTGGTCTAATCCTCAAATATACCTTCCCTCGTATCTTCTTTGCTCAACATATTACAAAATTGGTTCATACAGCTAAAAAAATTACATATCGCCTACTCTCCTGCGTGGTTACAGTCTCCAAAACTTCGCTCAAAAGCCTAACCCTAAAAAACAACAATAATAACAACAAAACCCATCCATATATGATACGTTTGTATCTATATTTATACATTTTGGGCTCTTCATCCTTTTACAGAATATCACAAAAACCCTAACCCTTCTTACATTAGGCATTTCTCCCATGCACGTGCTATTCTTCCTCAAGATGTCACTTTCCTTTGTGCACACTTGCTTGCATGCACACGTGATTTTCTTTTGCCAGTTGTTACTTCAGTTTTTTGCACGCTTTATTTCCCACGATCGTTCTTGTTTCCCCTTCGACATGGTTCCAACAACACCTTTTGAGTAAGCAAGTCCATTAAAATTAACACTATAATTTAAAATTGATTAGTAACAATTTTATTTTCTAGGGTGCACAAACTAGCTTAGGATTTAGTGCCTTGGAATAGGATTTTGTGAGTAAACTTCTCCAAGGTTATTAAATCAACATATGTGTATGAATAAGGGAGTGGATAAATCCATTGTATAATTGATAAGATCAGGAGGCTCCACTTACACCAGAGTTAATCACGAGGTCGCGCAAGGTCAGTTGAAGGGATATCCCCCCTAATACCTTCTTAGCGTCAGAGATATTTCTGGGGATCTATTCGTATATGGGGATCTTGCTAGTGCCCTTACTTCCATGAGAGGCAATGCTTTCAAGGTTTCGATCTTTGCTACCCTACCCATACGGTGGACCTGACTTATGACTGCTCTCCTGTGCATCAGTTATACCATGGTTACATAGGTTACTTGTAGGGGTTATTATGTAGGTACCCTGGGTTAGATAAGGGTCGGACAACACACAACCTTTATGGAGGATTACCTCTCCGAGGGGTTCTGACCGACTGGTTGTTAAGCCCATGAGGGACCTTATAACTGATTTTGTTACCTCCAATATTTAGAAGGGAGTATCAGGCCCCTCTTGGGTGAGGCATACCTACTTTAGGGAGGGAGGCCCCTTTCAGCCACTTTACCCTGTTTGTGTGCATATTGGTTGTTTGATTATTTTTGGTGTGCTCTTTGTTATTCATAGACCTTTGAGATTTTACATCGTGCTTTTAGTTGTCATTATCATGGATAGTGGAGTTCCTATGACTCCCTCCTTTACCGCTAAACCCCCCCCCCCATGACGTTTACTCATTTCATGGGCATGAATNNNTTTTGTAATGGTATGAAAAATTATGACACTCAGTCCATGCCTTGGGTCTCCAATAATTTTCTTATTGATATACCAAATGTGCCTTCACCCTTTCCATTCTCTCCCTGGCCCACTTATATGAATACTAGCATTGGATACGGGGGAATCATGGCCCTACCATCTACATCTTCATTTGATAGGAGTCATGCCCCTCAACCAACTCTCACTATGGGAGGTTGGAACCTCCCCTCTTACAGATCCAGTCCTAGCTATGATTTTTCAGGAGCTAGTACTCAAATGGGTGGTTATTCTACTTATTACACCCCATCTGTGTATCCTTTGTTCGCCATGCCAATTCCTACAAACACCTTTCCCATGGTGGGTCCACATATATCCCCAGGTCTTTCATATGGGGAGAATCAGTTTTATGGTTTAGGCTACCCACTTCACAGAACCCCTTCACATGGGGGTGCCATATATCCTCACTTGAATAATCCTTATCATACCTCCATCTCTTTGCAGACTTCAGTGATGATGCCCATAAAAACCTATATGGATGAATTAGGCATAGGATACTACCTTTCCGGACAGGGACAGGGTGTAAACCAGGACCCTTCCTAGCCTGCAATGTTTCAAAACCAATCTTTCCTGGGACCTTGGTATCAAATGCCACAACTCACCATCACCACTAGTCCAGTCACTACCAGTCATACTGGAGCTCCATCACCAACCACTACTAGTCATGTTGGATATTGGTCGATGACCTCTACAAGTCATGTTGAAGACCTGCAACCAACTGATGCTAGTCATGTTGGGGGAAACACTCTAGTCGCCATGATTCATATCAATGGCACATATCGAACCTATATACATCATTTGGGAGATGACTCCATAGCCTCTGCCAATCACACTGAGAACATGTTGCCAACCATTGTAAATAATTTTGGGGGGATTCATACGATTGAGAAGCCTAGATGTCTCAGACGTAAGCACAAATTCCTTTGCAGGTGATCCAGATTATTTTTGGCACGAAATGAGAGCGGAGATATAATAAATAAATGCACAGAGATATTGCAGATATTCAATAATAGAACAGAAATGTATCAGAGATGCAACCATAAACATAGATATACAGTAATACACGATTTCTATT
>SNQJ01S0116224.1:0-27907 GCA_010110895.2 Picea sitchensis | reverse complement strand
AAAGGGGTGAGCTATACACAAACTATGTGTATTGTTATTCACGGTGAAGAAAAAAATTACAGATGCCATGGCTCAAAGACACCTTCACTTAGAGTGAACATGCACATTAACTCCTTCATCCACTCAACCTCAAGAAGGTTTACCTCTTAGAGATTTAATTTCTACTACTTCCCGTCCCTATTTCTCCTTGCATCTCCCCTCGTTTCCCCCTTCGTTACAACTCTCATTATTTTTAATGGGATAATTTTGGAAGGAAAACCATCACAGTTGTTCATTTCACCTTACCATTGTGCCAAAAGACCAAATAATATGAAATAAAACAAAACATGTTTATTCACAACGTTTACAAACATTTTCCAAGATCCAATTTAGGTCACATGTCCCCATTTGAAGTCTTTTGGTCACCAAAATTTGGACCATTAAAGAGATATAAACACAAGGCTTCCATTTTCCTCGACATATCCACCATTCCATTGCTGAAAAAGGTGGCTTGTTTTCTTCTTGTTTGCCCTTGTTTCACTTCTAGAGGAGTTGTAGTCTCTCTCTTTCTTGATGTGCTTTGACAAGGTATGCCTTGCCACCCTTGACCAAGAAGTACTTTTTGTCTCTCCTATAGAAGGTAGTGATCCAGATTTTATGAGAAAACCAAAATGAATACAGATTATTAAAATATGCTTAACACAGAATAACAGAGATACAGTTAAATTGGTTTTCTATTCAATAATGAAATAAGCTGAAACTGTAAAATGCAGCGTAAAACAAGCTTGCTGGAATGGTGGCAACTTATCTTTGAGAAGAGATGTGATGACTGAGCTCATTCGCAAGAAGACGATTACAATGAGGCTCTGAAGGCATTTTTACAATAAACATGAATTTAAAAAACCCTAGACATCCAAAAACCTAACCCTAGGAGATGAAGCACCAAAAGTCATGTGGGTCCCGTTTGGGTAAGTCAGTACATCAACTTCCCGGGGTCGTAACTTTTTCATACGATCTTCGTTTTAGGCGCACGATAGCCCATTGGAAAGGTATCGTCGAGGAGATTCATTTTGGGGGATAAATTATGAGTTTTGATATCATTAAGAATATCTATCCCTAAAAACCTTCATTTAGGCCCTCAAAATGGCCATGTAAGTTAAAACTACTAAAAATAGTAAATTACCAAAATTGCTAGAACACTGTTTTGAGCGAGTTGAAAAATATGGGTGGCCACAAATATCCACCTGGATCAATCCTCCCTCATTAGGAATAAATGGTATCCATTGCATTGACTTCCCCCACCAGATGAGGAAATTTCTGCTGAATTTGGCCCCGATGTTACACATTATTTTGGTCAGCCATTGAACTTCTTCCCAACACCTCTGTCGAAGAGGAATATCTATTGTACTTGATGAATTTATATGAAACCCATCGTGATTCCACCCTGGTTATTCAAGCTCAAAAAAAACATGTCAAAGCCCAATACGACAAGCATGGCAAGCCACATGTTTTCTCTAAAGGTGATCTAGTTCTCCTCTATTAACAAGATCGTTATTTACTAGGGGCCGAAAAATTCGAGGCTATGTGGCAATGAACTTATATCGTCAAACGAGTGTTGGAGAAGGGATATTATGAGTTAGTAGATTATGATGGCATTCCTTTGAGTGAACCCAGAAATGAGATTTACTTGAAGAAGAACTATGCTTAGGTTATCTTTGCATGAGTGCTTGTATTTCACTGTATCATACTCTTGTGTGATATTTTTGTGTGCTTTTTCATTATTTGGTTTTGACCCCCAACTGCTTACCTTGCATTGTGCTTGGTTTCCAGATGTCAGTGTCTTCTCTACCCTACATTGGCTTTGCCGATAGCACTAGTTATAGTACTCATAACTTAGCATCTGTTGCTTGGGAAATATACGCACCTACGAATGAATTAATCAGTCTACATGGTGTCTACCTCGGTCGTGCAACTAATAATATCGTGGAATATAGTGCAATCATTGAATTATTGATCGATGTTGTTTCACTTGGAATTCCTCACCTGGTCATACAAATCAATTCACAACTAGTAGTACTATATTTAAGTAATGTTTGTGTTATCTGGAGTCCTACTTTGTTAAGGGTATATTTACGAATTCGCCTCTTGGAACGTTATTTCGATTATATTGAATATCAACACATTCCTAGATGTCTAAATACATTAACAGACACATTAGTTAATTATGTGTTAGACACACATTTGAGACATTTATAAATCCAATCACATGATGTACATAAATCAAATTAAGACGGTAGAAGCCTCATGTATATATATAACGATAAACTTTTTGTACAAAAAGTGTTTGTCCGAAGACCAAAAAATATCAAAATTTGAAGTACATGGATTCATATACAAAATAGCATCAAGGATGTTTCTCATGTTAACACACAACTGCTCGTACTACCCTATGGAGCAGTCGACTAATAGAACCAGATACGCCTATAGTATGGCACTGATATCGTCTCAGGATCTCGTCGATGGAGATATCCGGGACACCCACTGTCAAACCCTCTAGGTTCTGCTCGATCACCTTGTAGTCACCAACATGCCATCCTGCTACCTCGATTGCTTCCCCTCATCTCTGAATGGGAGATGTACCTAGAGGCCGGTGTGGTCCTACATCTGCATTATAAAAGAATTTTTTATTAGTCCTCGGATTAAAAACATAAAAAACATTTCATATTTCAAAATTTACAAAAAAATTATAAAAACAAAAATGTACTTCTTACCTATGTTCCCCCATTGAGAATCCTCGGGTAGAACCAAGTCCGACTCACCTCTGAAATCCAAACTGGCATAGGCATAATCGTCTATCATTAGTAGCTGAGGCCTCAACCAATCAAAGAATACATCGTTGTATTTGACAATAGGGCCCGCCACATGCTGAGCCATGAGGTCGCACCAAATTTTCATCCTTGGATCCCGTGGGGCCGAAAAGCCCCACTCTACCTATAAAAATAAGTGAGGAACCCTCTCAAGGAAGAAGGAAACAAAAATGGATCCGTACTCAAATTTCTTCAGGTCACCTCTCTTGCATTTTGCTAGTTGTTTCTTCATACTGCGAAGAACACCGTTAGACCAGTTGAATACCCGGGGCTCCATGCACTCCACTGCATACTGGAAGTAACTCTGGAGCACCATGTGAGGAGATGCACTCCCCGCCATACGTGAAATAGTGAACAGGATAGTCCGTAGGGGTAAATCTCGGACACCCCTAATGGAAAATTTCCCCTTACGTCTCTCAGCATTGGGATCACAATATCTGTGGACATAATCACTCATTGGAAAACCGCCCCCTCTGCCGCCTGTCAAAGTCATGTGGGATCCAAGACGTGATAAATCCTCCAAAAATAGATATCTTTGATATCTAGGGTGAGCGTGTGGACTCCCACATGGAACACCTACTGATCCACATTCCACATGTGGACCAAGTACTCAAGCAACCTCAGTTGGGCCCTCATGCCATGGATCTTGAAGATTTTCAGCAACCCGCATTGCCGAAGGGCATTAAATATGCCTAGTTCATTCTCGAAAATGAGATCATAATCCTCGTGTTCTCTCTCCCTCCACTCCAACATTTTGACAGTTGAAAACCTGCATAAGAGCCATAGGGAGAAGTCAACACCCCCTTTTTTCACTTCCTTGGAAATTTTTATTGGTTAAACGCATCTAAAGAAATTTTGGTTTTCGCCCACCGCAGGTGAAGATTTATGCACAGTGCGGGACTTCCGTAGGTACACCAAAGGCCACCTATGGAAACCTATGGTTTCCGCAAGCCCCGATATATGCCACCTGTGGCAACATCTTTGCGCACCTATCAGTCTAAAAACTAAATCAAAAATTATTTTTTAACTAGTGAAAAATAAAATTAATCCATGGAAAAAATAGAGGATGAGAAGATTACCTCTTTGACGAAAGTCGTTCGTCGAATAGTTGCTTGTACCTCCCGCAATCGACAGAGAAAATTTGAGAAAAAAAGGGGTTTTTTGGATGAGTTTTTGGGAAAAATGACAATGAAATGGTAAAAAGGGTTTTCACCTATATTTATTCACTTTTTGCTTTTTCTATTATTTTATTCATTTTTACCTAAAACCTAATGTTCTAATGGTATTGCGAGTGTTTTATTTTTTCGCATATGAATGATATAGGAGCCTGAACAATGGAATGCAGATACTTTTCTTAGTTTGTTTTTACATTTGTCACATGTACAAATTTTTTTAGGTTTTTCAGGAAAACCTAGAGAACAGTCTTTCTTCGTTCTCGCACTCATAAATCAATGAGAATGTAACCGAGTATACTTTTGTCGTCTTTTCGTACTCGTCATGGTAACACAAAAATCAAAACTTATGGAGTATCCTTTAAGCTCTTTTCACACTCCGTAAAAATGAAAAGATTGCCAAGTGACCTTGTTATTTTCACGCTTGTAAAAGTATTTGAATAAAATGTTCGACTTGCAGTAGGTTATCACTTTTTCGGTCTCATCGAACTAATTTACAAAAAAGGAACTGAGAGAGTTATCTTTAAGTGTTTTTCAGACTCTCTAAATATGAAAAACCTTGAGCTTTCTCTCTTTGGACTCGTTAAAAAAACATAGAAAGACCTATATGGAACCAAACCACTCCTTCTTAGGGTTCGTTAAACATACTCCGAGGGACTCATCCAAAGGATGATATTACATCAACAAGCATATATTATTCTCCTCAATATTGCGTAAAAATAAAGAGGTACTCACCAGAAATGGTGGGGGAAAATTTGGGAAAGAAATGTGTCTCTGTATTTGTGATAGTGGCAGTAATAGTCACTCTTGAACATGACACCCCCTTCGTCATTGACCCCGGGTTTGGAAAACCATTTGTTTCTTGTTTAACCTTCTACAAGTTCATATCTTGTGTCATCTTTGAGTCAATGCTGCCAAGGCCATTGTCGTTTCATTCATATGTTCAAGAGAAGTCCAACCTTGCACAAGCCTTCTATCGAGTTGGCCATCCACAGTTATCAATTCCTACCATGGCGACCTTCCCTTTATCAGTTTCAAATCATTCTCATACTTTGATCTACCATAAATTTGTTAGTTATTTCGCATCATTGATGGGGGAGACATCAAGGCCCTCCTGTGATGAGTCTTTTCTTGTCGAATTCAACTCATCATCCAGGAACAAGAATTAGAAATCTTTTAGTACCTTAGAGCCTGCATGCCTCAATGGTTGGTTTATTCGCTCTTCACAATGGATTCACATCATTGGTACCTGATCAAGAGATTCCATCGAGTGTTAAAATTCAGCTCATCTATTCACATTCGATGGATTGTACTAAGGTACTTTGGGAGTCATTTACATCAATGATGATTTCCTTCACACTTGTTAACGGTTTTCATCAATGACCGGTAATCAAGTGGTTTCTACCATGTTTGACTTCAACACCTATAATCGCAAGGCTATATTTGTACTTATAGACGATGAGATTGAAGACCCTGGATCTCACCATTTTGGTCCAGGTTGCGATGGAGTATTTATTATTTGTATTGATGCATAGATCCACTTTGTATGTCTCATGTCTATGTCTGGTTTTGAGTTTTCTAGAGCATAGATCCATAGTGTATTTATGGTGGCTATGTAGAATCTTGATGACATGAATCCACAGTGTATGATTAGTGGCCATGACTGACATTCATGATTTAAATCACTTGTAGTTTGAGCATGGGAATTCCTACCTCATAAATGGTATAATATTGTGTAGATGCTTGGTTGTTTGCAGGTTCCTGATTGGTGCGCTCCTTGTTCCCGACACACACACGCATTTTACAAAGTATTTCGGCTGTCACAAGTTCCAACCTCATACTTTGGGGGGCATTCTATTACAAATTATTTTGGTCACCCTGGTGATGTTTTTACAAGCATGTGTTTAGGCTCTCAAAAGGATCTTTTGCATGAGAAAAGTAACTGGTTTCTCCCTCTAAAAAACTTGTTTTTAGAAGGATGTCGCAGGCTAAGAGTAATATACAGTGCGGAAATGCCTGATTTCTACAGGTTGTCCTTAACCTAGTGTTGCACCTCTTTCGTCACCTTGGTGAGAAAATAAGAGGTGCTTGCAAGCTCATTTGGGTCTGCTGAGCAGGACAACTATAGAGAAAAGAGTTAGGGAAATAAAAAACAAAACTATAACTAAGAATTAAACTAATAAAAACTAAAATTATAAGCATAGGGACATAGAGATAACAAGAACAAAAAGACCCATGTCACCAATGTTTGAGGCTTGATCTATTGATGAAAACAAAGCACCAAGAAGAAAGGGGACTATGAGTCCCTCATTCATGATTTAAATCACTTGTAGTTTGGAGCATGGGAATTCCTACCTCTTACAAATGGTATAATATTGTGTAGATGCTTTGGTTGTTTGCGTGTTCCTGATTGGAAAGGCCCTTGTTCCCTAATAATAATACTGATGATTTACAGCATTTTACCGCTCTGTTCCAACCTCATACTTTGGGGGCATTCTCATTACAAATTATTTTGGTCACCCCGCAGATGTTTTTACAAGCATGTGTTTAGGCTCAAAAGGATCTTTTGCATGAGTAGAAAAGTAATCGTTTCTCCTCTAAAAACTTCTATTTGTAGCTGATGCCTGTGCCATGAGTAACATACAAAAGTGAAATGCCTCGATTTCTACAGTTGTCGCCAATCTGTTGCACTTTTTTCGCCACCTTGGTGAGAAAAATAAGAGGTGCTTCGTAAGCTCATTTGGGTCTCACGAGCGGTGAACTATAGAGAAAGATAGGGAAATAAAACAAAACTATAACTAAGAATTAAACTAATAAAACTAAAATCATAAGCATAGGGACATAGAGATAACAAGAAACAAAAAGACCCATGTCACCAATGTTTGAGGCTTCATCTATTGATGAAAACAAAGCACCAAGAAGAAAGGGATCATGAGTCCCTTCTTCCAAGGGAAGGCTCTTGGACCCTCACTAGTTAGCTCTTCTCACAACAAAGAAAATGAAAATGGTGGTGAAATAACTCTTTGCAAATCCATTCAATGGTGAGATGGATTGTCTCAATGAAATGGTGCCAATGTGTTCTCATCAAGGAGTGAGTCCTTAAACAATCTAGGCAGCATAACATTACTTTGGAATTCCTGGAGAAAATGAGGTGCATTCATGGCTTTTTATAGCATTGTTTTGGGCTTTTGTTTAATCGCCTTGTAGGCGTGAAAAGAGGCCATTTAGGAATTTTTAGGTCTTCGACTGTACCACCATCTGGATCCACTCGATTCGAGGTCAAATCAACTTGGGAGTCAAACCAAAAGTGGGTGAGAGGCTTCACCTATATTCATAAATGCATCATGAAGCGTGCACGACTTTTTGCGCCAATGTGCATGCATCGCACGATACTATACATTCTCCTTTGCTCCATCGCGATAAAGCAAAAACATAACTTCAGAAGCCTTCAATTCTTTTTTTCACTACTTTGTATTAGTTCTGACCTTTTGAATGTTACAGATATTAATTCAGGCCATGGTCGACTTCATTATTGTTTGATCGATGTCAGAGTCTCTGAATCCATGTATGATGAAATTTCAAGATAATACCTAGTTTGTGGAATTCTCAGCAGTCGCCTATAGACAAGCAGCGCATGTTGTTTTAAGACTCCGAGAAAGAGATGAAGTTCAATAAGATTCTATAAGAGTGAATATTCTAGAATATAGGAGGTGGAATCTCAGATGGTTGGGATCCTACCGGATTCCTAAGTGATTTGGTGGGATCATCCTAATATCTTTAACCATATCTCCTTCTCCTCTATATTGATGGATTCTAAATGGAAAAGGTTAAGAAAAACAAGCAGATCAAGTAAGGAATAGGCCGAAGATTGTGTGAGGAACTCTATCCCAATTGATGAGATCATCTACAGCTCTACTGGGTTTATTATAATATCTTCTTCATGCAGTTTGAAGCAAGTGTGTGTGTGTGTTGGAGAAAAGGGCCACTAAAAGGGAACCTTGTAACATCAAGGATGCCACTTGTATCTTCCACTTTATTTCTAATATAATAATGGGTGGCATTGCTTCCTTTTCTCATAAAATCATTCTCATTTATTACATGACTCTTGATCACATGTATAGTTTTTCATTGAACATACTATTATTGCTTTTGTGTTCCATTGTAGGATCAATAACATAAGAGCATTGGAGGGAAGCAGGAACAACAAAGACATATGGTGCTTTATATTCAGTTGCATGTCACTCATATCTTCTTTGATAGAAAATTCAATGATTAAACTTAGGGAGAAGAACTATGTCCTATCTCATTTTATTCTAGATCTAGGTGGATCTAGGGAGACTGTTTACGGCCTCCAGATTCACCGATTTATCCAATAACACCCGTGAGCCACTTGCCTTGGTGTTGGAGCTGCCCCGCTTTGACAACCCGATAAAGATGGATCCTTTATGGTCGAAAGTCCTTGATTCATGTCCAAAATATGATCACCGATTCTGTTGTAATGTATCCGTGGCTGAGCTCCCATTGGTGTCAATTGTCTATCTCCGAGGTGTCCAATACCAGGGAAATATGTCTAAGGAGAGCCAATGCTTGAATACTGGGTGTAGGCTAAGGAAAGAGGGAAATGCTGAGGTCAAAATAATTTTCACCCATACCTTGGTGATGTTGTACCACCGCATAAATGTGGGTGAAGCTGGATGGGGCCCTATATATGCTCTTTCCAAGTGCAACCAAACTTTATCTCCCCACCTAAAACTTTATAGCAGCACCCAATGTTGATCATGGCAATCATACTTATAATTAGACTCTATAGAATAGATGAACTACATAGATGCTGTGTTGGATCCACTCAGCTTCTAGTGGATCAGGGGACTAGTTGGTCGAGGTGGTCACTGTGGGTAGTGAAACATCCATTGGGCCCAATGAGTTGGAATCCCAACCCCACCTAAAAGTTGTGGCCAGGCTGAGCTGGCGCAAGGCTTGATTGTAGCTATGTGGGACATGGGGAAGGCTCTCATCCCATGGGGGGGTTTTGAATTGTACATGTGCAGATATGTAACATCATCCATTTGACGACCTCAATTTGGCCATCTTTCTCGGGGTGGAAGGCATTGAATTTGTGAGCTAGGTATCCAAAAGAGTGACCGTAGGCTCTACTAAAATGTACGAGGAACCAACTTTCACACCGAGATAATGGTTCGGGATCCCAAACACCCATACTCTGCTCAAAGCGAAGATTCTTAAAGGACTTTGTCAGGATGTTCTTCTTGCAGGAAGATAGAATTGCTATCTTGGAAAAGCGATCAAAACCACAAAACACCATTTTCCTTCTCGTAACGGAGGCCTGACATGTAGTCCATTGAGATGGATTCCCACAGCCTTGTCAGAGCAGGAAGAGGGGTGTACATGCCCCATTTCTTAGTGGTCAGTTTCGCTTGGAAATAATCTAAAGGCAGACTCGGGATATATTTGTCGACATCATGTCAAAGTTTCAACCAAGAGAAATTCTTTCAGAAGCATTGCCATTGTCTTTTTCGATGCCAAAGTGTTCGGCTAATTCGATCAGAAGTGAGCTTCCAAATCGCCTTCTCGCTAGCTTGATGGAATGTGCGAGATGGACTAAACGACACAACAACCCATCTTGAATATGGAAATTAACAACCAATGAGTTCGCGCTCCAACATTTGGTAGGTGGTGGAGAAGTCGTGGTCTGTCTCATAGAGATGGGGGAATCCAGAGGCCTCATGGATACAAGAGTCTAGCATCGGGCGGTGAGTGTCACAATTGAGGTTAGTTGAGAAAATCAACAACCTATTGGTGCTTCCCTGCTTTATACTTGATGTTGAGGTGGAACTTCTATATATAGGTGGACCACTTCCGGGATGGAGGTCATTCCCACAATTTTCCTTGTCCGCATGAATCAGAGTGGCTTATGATCAGTGTGATTGATTGTCTCCTTCCCAAGAATGTACGTCTCTACCGTGGTAAAGCTTCAACAATGGAGTACATTTCTTTGTTGTAAGTAGGGCAATTTGACAACATAGATAGTGTTCCACTAAGTGATATTCCCACTTGTGGTGGTCGTGGTTGAGTTAGGAATCCATGCCCACAACATACTCTTAAAGCATCGGTCTCATTCTCAAAGGATGTGTCCGGTAATGAAAGTACCGGATGAGAAATGATTCTCTAAGCTTCTATCGGTTTGTTGTTGGGACAAAACCCACAAATATTATACCCATCGCCACCCCTGGTTACTTGGGTTGAGGGCCCATGCGTGGCGAGAGAATCCCAACATTAACCTACAGTAGAAATCATGAGGCCCAAGAAGATTCAAGTTCAATGGAGTGTGTGGTTGGGGATGGCTAGTCGCTTGATGACCTATGTATCTTAAGTAGATCCACATGCACACCATGTCAATCAATGATGTAGCCAAAGTAATGGAACATGTCCATGCCGAAAGAGCATTTTCCAAAGCCATATAGTTTAGGCCGCCGCAGTGGTGTGCTAAACATGCCGGACATGTTGCAAGTGTTTTGCCCGTTCATGGTAGATGAGGATGTCATCCTATACACCACTACAAAATTATTGGTGAAAAGTTCGAGATATATTCCATCATCCTCATAAACGCTAGAGCATTTGTCAAACCAAAGGCATGACCAACCATTCAAAAAATAATTCTTCTCGAAGTTGAAAGCTGCCTTCCATACATTTGTCCGTTTCCTATTGGGACTCCTCGTAGTATCCGCATTCTCGTGATCAATTTTAATGAAGTATTTGGACTCCCCGTGAGTTGATCAAGGAGGTCACGATTCAGGAAATTGGGTACTGATTCCTGAATTTGATTTTTATCTGCATTCCAAGACCAATGCAAAGTCGCCAGTCTCATATTTCTTCTATAACATTAACACATTGGCTCCCACAAGGTAATGAGATGGGATGTATGTGCCCTTTGTGGAGCGCTCTTGGATCTACTTCCTCTTGATCTCCTCATTTCTAACAGAGAGCGACGATATACTAGCCCATTGGGAAACAATGCACTTGGGTTAGATCGACAGATGCTGACCTCGGCAAGCAGCAGAGGTACTCTGATAGAAGAGGAGAAGATATATGTGTATTCTTCCACAACCTTATAAAATTGCTTCTGCTACATGGAGACACATATCGCGGAGGCCATGGATATGGCTGTGATATTTCACTCACTCTAAGAGTGAATCACTAAGAAGATAAACTTCCCCGGTCCGAGAGATGAACTTCTTGTATTTCTTTTTGGAAGAGATCAAGGAAATAAGACTAGAGGGATCACGTATCCCGTATAATTTCTTGCTCAAAGTAATAATACCACTACAATGCCTAACTCTATACAACATGATGTTTCCATAACAATGCTACCTAAAAAGAACATTACAAACTTCAAGAGATACTATCACACAATCCTTCATCTTTGAAGGGCTTGATGACGCATTTAAATCAATAATAACACTGCTAATAACGTAGAGATCATCTCCCTTCGCAGCCATCCAATGGTAGGGTTGTGGGTGCAAAGAGCTACTGGGCAAGCCGCTTAACGAACTCTCATGGATATGAGGTTCTCGGCTACCGCTATCAACTATGAACTGCAACAGGGTGCCTTTTACCCACACCTACGTGAATTTGAAGAGGCTTTCCTTCTCCGCTCATCCGGTTCACTGTGCCAGGGAGCTCTGTGGTATAACGATGGCATCAGATCCGTGATCAACGAGATCCGGCTCTCTCCCCTTTTTTGGTTTTGACTAAGAGATGGAACCCACATCTGATTCACAAGATTTCACCTCGACCACCAATGAACGCTTTGAGACAATCACCAGCAGCTATGTGAAGGGCTCTGGCGTGGAAGTCGCACTACTTCCCATTATCTTCTTTTGTCTTTCTCGTGTCCTTATTTTCTTAAAATTTGGAATGGTTGTCTTGATATTGTACATATTTTGTCCTTTTTCTCTCAGGTTGGGCGGTCACCCCCTTTCTCTTGTATTTTTCCTCGCGGGAGGGGTTCCTAGGGCCCAAATTGTCGGTCTTTGTTTGAGCTTCTGCCGGGATTTGATGACACGCAGAGGGCCACCAAGGATGAGATGTGCACAAATTCCATTTCAGTATGGATATATATTTGTAGCACCACAAAACTTGAGCACTGATGTCTTTAGTCATTTGATACCTACCTTTGGTACAATGGGTTGAATATATTTTTGAACTCCTGCAATCGCTATATCTTTTTCCGTAGTGTGGTCCATTTATATACAAGTCGTCATAACTTCCGGGATAGAGTAGTATTGTTCCTTAATGGAATCCCTAAAGAATTCCTGTACGACCGAAATAATCTCGTTCCTATGTTTCCTTTGATTTGCATAAAGCTTCCACCAACCTTTGACATGGGGATGGCTTTGAGGAGTGAAAAGTAATCTTTTCTATCTGAAAAGTTATGGACAAAAATACCCTTCTAGAAGATTAACTACTGGTTCATTATAAAGGCTCTATCTCGAATCTCCAAAATATAGGAATATATATTTATTTTTTATGTTGAAGGCTTACTTTTCTCGGTGAAGATAAGTCGTCACCGGTAGCCACCAAGAATTTACGGAACTATCTTATCATCTCATTCCTCCATATGAGGGATTCCTATAGAAATATTTTGAAAGGATCTCTTGTCCCGGCCATATTTCTTTTTCCTTCCATGAGAGGTCATTTGGGCAGGAGAGTTTTTTTTCCTAAGAGAAACAAGCTCTCAGACCCACCTCCTTTGTAACTCTAATTCTGTAGACATGCATTAAGACGACAAGGAGTGCTCATTCTGATACCACTGATCCGATTTTATGATCAGAACAAAATGAATACATATTATTAAAATATTCTTAACATATAATATCAGAGGGTAATAAGAAATTGGTTTTCTATTCAATAACTAAATAAGCTAAATCAGAAATGCAAAATTTAGAAAACAAGCTTTTGTTGGAATGGTGGTGGCTTATCTCCTCGAGAAGAGATAGGATACATGCTCATTCACAAGAATATGGATTACAATGAGGCTATGAAGGTATTTTACAATAAATAATAGAAATGTCAAAACCATAGACATCCAAAACCTAACCCTAGGACATTTAAAGCACCAAAATTCATGTGGGCCCTCCGCTTTGGTAAGTCAATACATCAACTTCTGTGGTCAAGCAAGTTTTGTATATGATCTTTGTTTTAGGTGCACCATAGACCGCTGGAAAGGTATAGTCGAATAGATTCATTTGGGGGATTAATTATGCATTTAAACATGATTGAGAAGCCTCGACATTTCAAAAAAATCTAATAGGGCCTCAAATGGCCCTTGCTGTGCGTTAAAAAATCGTGAATTCAAAATTGCCATAAAACCGTTTTGAGCTTGAAGTTGAAGAGGTGGGTATTACCCATATCCACCTGGATCAATAGAATACCTATCCCATAAGTAGGGGCTACCCAACATTACTCCACAAGAATCCACAGAAACTTCATGATTCTAACTCATCAACATAGCTAACATTGATGGAAAACTTGATTTTACATCTTTGAGTGCTTCTCATAACATTTTTCCTTTGCAAACATACTAGTGAAATTGGTTTTAATATATCATATGTTTCTAGAACAATCTCATCAACTAATGTTTAGAAACTATATTACATTGAGAATCACTAATAAATAAGGCATTCACCTTCCGGGTTCTTCACTCTGAACTTTGATCTCGCATTAGCACATGTTTATCCCAACCCTCCCTTGGCTACTTACCGTGGTGTAAATCCAGAATCCATCTAGATCATAGGCGGATTTCATTGCCTCTTCTTTTATCGAGCAGATGCCTTTTCTTTCCCTTGAATTTAGCCACTTGGATGCACTTTGGATGAAGTGTCCAACACTTCTCTTCCATGCACCCATCCACATTGCAATGTTTGCAATTCCTATTAGAATCCTCCTTATTTGAGATGCGGTTTCTATCTTCTTGAATCTTTTCTTGTTGGTTTCTTCTTAGCCCATGTGTTATTCTTTTCAGGAGCCCAACCAATGTGATCTTTCTTTCTTGCCTCATCTATGCTTTCCACACCATGAAGTTGCAACTGCCTTTGGATATGGTTGAAAATTTCTCCAACGTACTTAATCACCACCCATGGATCTTCCAAAGAGATACCCAACCAGATGGTCTGCCTCCTGAACTCATAAATGTATTCTTGCACTCCTTGTCCCCGTTTCCATCGGCTGTACTTTCCACTTCATGATTTTTTACTCCTTTTAGCTTATGGGATAGAATTGTGGCTTGATTAATTCCTTGAAGTCCTCCCATTTCATCATCATGGGATTCTTTCCTATCCTCGGCAGTGGATCCACATAAATATCCCACCACAACAAAGCATGTTCAGTCATATTCAAATAGGAAATGGAACTATGTTGTGTTTCTTAGACTTGATAAAGCCCAAAGTAAACTTCCAATTGTTTCAACCAACTATCCAAGGCTTTAACATTAGTTTTTCCATTAAACATGGTGGCTTCTGCATCTTCACTCTCCCTAAATTTGAAAGGAAGATTAGAATATGAATACAAGAGCCATTACCAAGCTTCCACCATCTCATCTTCAGAACCTCCTGTCAGTCAGCCATGTGTTCTCCATCCTCAATCTCTACTGAGTGTGCTTCCTTAACCTTCATTACTAGCAGTTGTGCTCTCACCAATTCCATTAATGTAGCAATGCTTTGTCTTTTAAAATGAGCCAATCTGAACTCTAGGTATTCCATGTCATCTTCTTCATGATGATGCCCCACCATTAAAGGTGCTATGCTTCTCTGTAGTCCTAGAACCAATGTTTTTCCATTATTTTGGCACTTGCTACAGGTATTTACCATAAATGTGTTTTCCAAGCCTTCAGAACCTACTCCAATACCATCATCTAATCCGGTAGAAATAGTGGAAGAAGGACTTATCTCTGGGTTCTCACCAACACATATTCTGTATTATAAGAAAATTTATTCTTCTATCTTGATCCTCTCAAATGGATGTAATCATTGCAATATTCTAATCATTCGATTTGACCAAATAATAAACTCGTCGAAAAAATTAAGGGAAGTCATGTCAAATATAAAGTCAAAGTCGATTGGATGAGAGGTGAGTCGACTATCTGCAAGTCAGGTCAGAAGAGGCAAGTCAAGTCAAGTGAGTGAAAGGGAATTCAAGCACTCGAAAGTTGAGTTGAGTAATGAGGGGTCGGTCAATTTCTTTGCTAGTCTGGTAAATCACTGTCTGGTCAACCAAAGGAGGCAAATCGACCCAATGGAAATCCTGTTCAAATAAACATCGTTGTCGGCTGAATACAAATGAGGAAAATGAAAAACAAAATGTGGGGGCGGAGTAACCAGGTGGAACAAGTCGAGAAAATAGTCCAAATGACTATCTAGAGGGATAATTTTCTCTCCAACAACCAATACCCTTACCGGGGAGAATTTAAAACTCCACCACAATTTTAAAATGTTTGGTGGGAGATCTTGGAACCCCACAATCAATAAAAATTCCCTGGATAGATTTCTATATCCCACAACAAGTAAAAAACGTTTAGGATTCTAAACATTCAGCCTGGTAAGTTAAAATTCACCCATGTAAGTTTAAATTCGCCTAAAAGTAAAAATAATGCTACATACATCCAGTGGGGAAAATAAAAACTCCCAACAATAACAAATTATATGTGTGGGTTCTACAAGATGGAAATTTACCTCAACAACATATGCATAGAGCAATGAAACTCATAACAAAAGTACCCAGAGAACAAAAAGCATTAACTCACATATATTAGCATTTAAATGGGATTATTTTATTATTCTCAGAGAAATTACAAAGGGTGAGCTATACATAGATTCTGTGTATTGTTACTCTCACAATGAAGAACAAAATTATAGATGCCATGGCTTAGATACACCTTCACTTAGAGTGGACATGCACATTAACTCCTCATCCACCTTAACCTCAAGCAATTTTCCTCGATCTTTATCATGCATTTCCTTCCTATTTCTCCTTGCATCTCCCCTCATTTTCCTCTTCGTTGCAACTCTCATTATTTTTAATAGGCTTCTCTTGGAAGGCCAGTTATCACAACTATTCCTTTTGCCTTCCCATTTTGCCAGAAGACAAAATAATATGAAATACAACATATATATGTTTATTTACAACATTTACAAACATTTTCCAAGATCTAATTCGGATATGTTCCCTCAAAGAGGTCCATGAACATTGCTCTTATCTTTTGGAATTAATAATATAAGGGTTATAGTTTTGTTATTTATGCTAGATATTAAGTACATTACAATATGCACTAGTGCATTACATGTAATAAACTCAACACTCAGTAAAATATTTCAATGTAGTTCATTTTATTACATGAATTGGTGCACCAAATGATGTCTAGGACCACCATTGGTGACGTGATAAGTTTATGTCAGCACATTGTAATGTCAAGATACATGTGTCATGCTTTTCCAATGTGTTTATATTGACTAGACACACCAATGACCGGTGTGTTGATATGGAGTATACAAATAGTGTGTGATTTTTTGTGTACACACATCAACCATTTGTGCATGAAAACAATTTCAGTTGCACCAACGATATAAGGGAAAATTATATAAATGAAATTCACAGTGTGTGTGTGTGTGTGTGAAGTGGTAACAATAAAATTACATGCTCGTATCTCCATCACGAAGACATAGTCATTGTAGAAATCATAAAATAAATCTATAAGGATTTTGTAAAATCCTAAATTGAATTAAAATCCATTGTGGAAGAATATTGCAAAGTAATATAGAAATTTATAAGCATGGGACAAAGGGTCAAGGGTACAGGGAAAAACAAACAACATATATAAGGCATGGAAGCATTGATGGATGGTAAAAATGAAAAAGAAATCAAGGAAACTTTAAAAAAACATTGCCATGTTCCTTAGTATTCGACATACCATTGCATAATACTACCATAGCATCAATTTGGTAATATGATTAGATTGCACCAATAATGAAAAATTAAAAAATGGTAGGTTTTGAGAAAAAATCATTGAAAAAAATTGTGAAATAATGACTCATTTTAAAATGTAAATATCAATGTTTTTATAAATAGTTATGCAATGGTGCACTGGTACACATAGTGAAGCAATGTGCCTATTTATAATAGGTGCACCAAAGTTAAAACCTACACCCAACCTCTTCCACTAAAACCAAAACAAGGAGAAATGCCTCCACTAAAACCTCCATAAAAGATTATTTTCCTTATAGTTGATTGAATGCTTGTTTTCCTTATAGTTGATTGAATTGTGCATGTTTTTTTCTTTGATTTACTATAGTTTATTTTATGAGACTATACATTTGCATTATATATATCCCATTTTATAACTTCTCATTTGAATTTCATAACTATCCATTTTATATCTCCTAAGTCCCCATATTTCCTTAACAAAAATAACATATAGAAGTCTTCACCAAAGTATCCAAGTCATCATATTTTTAATTGGAGAAACTTAACTAAATAGCATGAAATATGCACTAAACAATGTTGAAATGAATCATATATACAAAAGAATATATGCCATTGGATATTTATCTCATCTATATCCAATGATGTATATAAAATTTAACAACATGAGCATTAAATACCACAATCTATTGAGAGCCCTAACCAAAAGGAATACTCTTTACTTCCATATGGATGAAAGTTGTTGAATTGTGAAACCCAACATGTCATGTTTTTGCCTATTTTTTGTTCTTTATTAGTATATATTATTATTGAGGAGAATTGGTAACCACATATCCTAATATCCACTAGCTATTATTATTATTATTGAGGGAATAGGTAACTACAAATTCCAATATCCACCAACTCATTATAGATTAAGGATTCAATTCCTATCACCACCATTACAACCCTTCCTAGCTTCAATTAACATTAGCACCAAAAAAGTGTATTAATGTATGTAATGGGGATTGAACCCGAGTCTCCAACTGGTAATCTCTCGGTAAAATTCCATGTTATAAAATGCAATCATTATTTATAAATCATGCAACCTCATTCTACATTTAATATATTTTCCATGTGGCATTTTGTTGTCAGAATACTTATTCAAACAACGATGATCTTCCCACCTCAATGCAACATGGCCCAGTTTTGGGAAAATGCTCAACAATTTCATGAGATTTTTCCTTTTCAACCGCTTAAACATAAACAAATTTCATTATATTTTGATTTAATATTCACATCACTCAATTTTAAATCAATTGATTTTTTAATATCATATATGTAAAGCCTCCCACAACACCCATTGAGCGTGTGCGCTCCTTGGACAAACTTGGAGGCGAGTTGGGAGGAGAACACAAGGAGTATGCGATCGATTGGGCAGAACTTGTCTTATAGGCACGGTCAGGAGCACCTTGGGTACACTATTGTGATGTGTGGATCCAATGGGGCACATGCCTTAGATGGTTTGTGATGGAGGATGAAGACGTGGCTGGCTGGGGCAAGATCTGGGTGATGTGGGTGTACGCCTAAGGAGTGGACTCATTTTCCCTTGGAAACATGGGTGTGTTCAAGAGGTTGGTTGATCCAATCGACACACCCACGATGAGTCAATTCATACATCTTAAGGAAGAACACAAGACAAGAGGTGCGCACCCAAGTGTTGGGTCGCGTCAGTATGAAAGATGTGATGGTTCATGGGCACATAGGTTCGAACGAACGCCATCTGTGGAAAAAGGTGCATTGGTTCAATGGGTGCATCTTCCTCATAAGGATGCGATGCCCAAAGGCACTGATTCATATGGAGACTATAATACTTCGGGTTTTGAGTCCCCTATATTAATAATGGCTTTTATTCATGCAAGGCTAGAGTTCCTATAAAGTTGAGTGTAGAGTGCCTAGAAATGTAAGTATTTTGAATATATTAATAAAATACATTGTTATTGTATAATTACAAGGAAGATAGGGATATGATCCCATGGAGAGGATATAAGCAACAAGGCTATTTATTTTATGATTATTTTATCTCCCATCTTGGTTTTAGTTGGGAAAAAGTGGTTACATGAACTCTGGGGAAGGCCATGTGGTGCTTTTATTGCATGTAATTATATAAACCTCCTTTGGGTTGTTTGGGGTTAATAACCATTCATTTTGTTAATCATTTCATTTTATTCATTCCTCATTCATTCTGCTCATTCTTTTCTTGGTCTAGGCACATGGGAAAATAATGGTGGGAGGAAAAGAGTTGTTGTTTGTTGACGTTTGTAATTGTCAATTATTCCACAAAGGAATGGCATGTGTGCATGGGAAGAATGGCAATGGAGGAGAATTGTCCACAACTAAGAATCCTTGAGTTTCCAACATTGAGATTTCCTCACCAAGTAGAAATGGAGGTCTGGAAAATAAATGGAACAACCTAAGGGACTAATATGTTGTAGAGAAAGGAGTTCATTTCTTTAGATTGTGCAAGGGGAGAGAGCTAGTAAACCAGGGATTGTTAAAAAAGTTGGGAAACCGTGAGAGCTTGATAGCTGGTTATGTGTGTTAGAGTCGGCCTAGACCCCGCCCTTTGATTCAACCCCGGCCTCGAGGGTGACCGACAAGCTGAGAGCCAGAACAATAGTGTCTATGAGTTAAGTGGGAACATCCAACATCCTGTAGCCGCTTGGTGAATGGGCCTTATCTGAAAAAGATAAGTTCTCTTTATGTTTTATGGGTAATTTATATTCCACTGTGTATTTATTATATATGAAATGTATTTATATTTTGCATGTTTGTTGTTATTTTTGTGCATGGCATGTTGATCATTTCTTTATGGTTTAGCATGTTCTTGATAATTCCATGTGAATTAGTTTCTTGTTTCTTGATTAGTTAAAGAATGGTAACATACATTTGTAATTTTCCCAAGAAGAAGAATTTAGAGGTACCTAGTGTTAGTGTCCCATGGCTGTTAGGATGTGAGCCAAAAATGTATGATAGGGTAAAGTCATGCCTTGGTCTCATAAATACCATGACATGACTTCTCTTAGGTTATGAATAAATGGGTTTGTGATTGATAAATGTTCTTGAGTAAGTTCATAAAATAAAGTTGAGTCATGAACATATGGTCTTGGTGCCAAAGGTATGGGTTGTCATGTCACTAAAAAAATTCATTATGAGAGGTCATGAGGTCAATTCAAGTCAGTTAGAGTCAATCTTGTCATGGTTCAAATAATTTCATGAGCTCAAATATGTTGTAGGCATGTGGCATCCTCAAGAAAATCATAGCACTACAAAAGTTGTTGCGCAATGTCCTAATGTTGCGCAAATCAAGTATGAAGGTACAATGAGGTATGATGGGTATAACTGATTTTCTAGTTTGATTTTATCATTCAAATTGTTCCTCCTCCAGGTGAAGAAATCCCAAATATCACTTTCTTCCTCCTGAAAATTAATACAAATCTCTCCATCCGATCTCGCTGCACATCCGCAAACACCGTGTTTTTTTATTGTGCACGATTACGTGAAAAGCTGCACATGACATTGTGCATTTGGTAAAACTAATTTTTCTCACACCTCCCAACATATTTTTTCGTGTTCTTGGTTGAAGTTTGAAAGGAAAACCTTTCTTATGAACCCAAAGCTTCCATCTTCGCCTTGAATCTATATCCTTTGCTTTATCAAATTGTTTTTTTGTAATTCAATGTGCATCTGAGGACACTGTGTTTTTCGATGCACACAGTCTCATTTTCTCATTTTCACAAGAGATTGATATATACCTGCAAAGATTATGGAAACTCCGCGTAATAAGAAGGAACACAAATGGTGGTGATATTGTCAGATTTGAGCCTCAAGGTTTAAATTTAGTGAATGCAGATCCAACAACCAGAGTCTCTTTTGAACAAGTGGTTTGTAGAATGTGTTTTATTAAAATATTCATGGATAACATACAGTGGAAAATGGAGAGTTTTCATTGCTTTCGTGATTAGTACACTTTCTAATATTAATGAAATTGTTGGATCATAAGTCCCTGAAATTTGACTCCACAGATACATGTGATTGTGCTACCATGCATGTGATATTCAGTCTTTGTCTTCTACTTTAAATGCATCTATTTTATATGGATTCTTATTTGTGTTAATCTGAATTATATGTATCATAATTCATTTGTAGTCGATGCTCTGTTGCATGTACCTCATTTTTCCTTATACTATAAACCACCTTTGATTCATATCCTCATAGATTCCCTATGATTTTTTTTTTCTATGATATTATGTCTACAAATCTATATCTTAATCGGGCCTAAATAAGTGCTCTCTATATTGCCTCTTATAATTCACTTCTCAAATCTACCAAGTATCCAAAACCTTCTGATTGATTCTCTCACTTTGTGACTCCATTTCCTAATGAAATTTCTGTCCACATTGCCAACACTATAAATCCAAATCTGTCTTAGAGATCTAGCCTTGAGGATAAAACCAAATCAATTCTTTTCAGTGATTGATTTGAAGAGAGATAGCCCTCTCTGGTTGGAAAGGTCATAATCCAACCTAAAGTTGGTTTATAGGTTACCTTTGTAATTTTCCTCCTCACCAAGGCAATTTACAGAGTGCTAACACCTAAGTCATGTTAAGGTTTAATCTATTAATAGGCTTTTCAATTCACTAGATAACCATAGCATCTATAGGATCACCTAGAAATACACAATCATAAGAGACACATCATTTGCCCTGGGAAACCCTCATGGGTGAGAAACAAGAAAACTTCCTCTTAATATAGATAGCCAATACAACGCCAAGAGAATAAACTAAACAATAAAGAAATTCCTCTCCCAAGTATGTTTCTTCTCTTCCTCTTCTCCAATTGTTGCCCAAACTTCATACTTCTAATGAACGAAAGTGAGTGTCACTAGTACATATTGTGTAAAATTTTGACGTTTCATTTGGCAAGTATGGAAAATTGTCCATAATCGGTCATAAAATAGAGGAAATAAAAATAAATAAATCATATTGCCCAATAACATCGCTATTTCCACATTGACGTCTCTCTTACCACGCTGACGCCCTCTCTTTCCATGTTAATGTTTCTCTTTCCACGTTTTCCACCTAGTCATCTATTTTGCCACGTTTGTGACATATACATAGTTCTTACCACATTTGTGAAGATTTTTGTCACAATTGAAACGTTGTGGAAACTAGGTCAAGAATGATCACCCTTCCTTTTAGTATGCTGACCAAGCCAAAATACTAATCCATTGTTTCAGTCTTTATAACGAGGAATTGTGATGTTATAAAATATATAAACATGTTGCACGGACTAATGTTGGGCGAAGGTTTGGTTATAATAATGACGCTCAAAAAAAGGTTTTCCATGGGGTCTTCTCTAAGGAACAAAAAATAGTATTTGTGTCAGATATTCATGGGGAAGCAGAAATGTCGTAAAAACATTAGAGCTTTAGAAAAAGAATTAAAGAGGGTGAAAAAGGGTGACGGTAAATGTTATTGCCCTGCAAAAATTGTTGTACTAGAGCATCCCGAAGAGTTTTAATAGCAAATGTACTCCAAAAACATTTTATAAAATATGGGCACATGGACAAGGGATCAAATGAATATCGCCCATGGTATATATATATTCATTATTTGTTTTAATATTTATTGTATTCTCAAAGTTTTATAATGTTTTATGCATGCACTGTTCTTTTCAAGATTGTTTGTAATTATAAAGTTAGATTTGCTCCCTAAATTTAAGTAAAGCACAAAGTAGTAGCATAATGATGTTGTAGTACAAGATGAAGAAGTTGAAGAAGATAATGAAGATCATGTTAATGATCCCATGGAAGTAGATGACAATAATAACATAGTTCAAGATGATGAGACAAATCAAATGATTCAAGATTTATTCGGTCATCTAGATGAGGATCATGGGGACAATAGGCTATGGTATTTATGATGAACCTCCGATTGAAAAGGAAAATAAACGACTCTTTTATAAAGGGTCAAGAGAAAAATCTTCTCTCTCCACTACAGTTGTTGTTGGTGAATTTGAAAGTTACAAATCATTTGTTGAACACCAGTATGACACATATCCTAAGGTATGTAATATGTTTCTTCACATCTAGATAAAGGTTGACTATTCCCCATTTTTTTTAGTGTTAAATAATGTAAAATAAAATGCAATATTTACAACTCTATTTTTTACATTAACTATTTATTTTTATAGTTTTAAATTATAGGTGAATTTTTGTTACCCTCACAACATTTTACCTTGCACACATCGAGATTTACATGCCAATATGAAAGACATTGGAATGGAGTATCAAAGCATAGATGCAGCATGTCCCCGATGATCACATTATATATTATGAACAACATGCATCAAAATCGCAATCGTCCGGTATGTGGTGCATCGCGATATCAAACCATCATAACAAAATGGTCCCTCAAAGGTTCTCTAGAACACTCTATACTACATCAGCTTGCGTACCATCGCTCAAAAGAAGCATAGTGCACAGTTTATGGGTTACCATGCACATAACATAATTGGATATGGTGTTCTTTGAATGCTTGTAGATGGTTATGCATTTAAGGAAATTTCTCCAAAATGGCCAGAATTTACAGATGAACTCAGAATGTTAGGCTTTCATTGAAAATTGATGGTGTCAATCCATTTAGAGCTTCTACCTCTGCTTACTCAAGGTGGCCTATTTGTTTTGGACAATAACATTCCTCCTTGATTTCAATAAAGAGGAGCATTATAATGTTGATAATGATTATTCCGTGCATTTGTTTACATTAATTTTCGAATTTAAAATTTCATTTTTCTTTTTTTGCATAACATCTTTTATTTATTTATTTACGTATATATACATACCATGGTAGTAATTTCATTAATACTCAAATAATTAGGTAAGTACTAAGTTAAACATATGAATGTATATCGGTACTTCTATCGTATTTGTTACTAAAGTTATGGAGGGCATCACTATGTATGACATTTGTCAACCAATCATGTATGAGATTTCAATGTTGTGGAATACTTTATGGACAATTCATGATGCCCCATGACTAATACATTTTGTGGTATGTAACGCTCCATATTGCACACTTGAATAGTATATAATTAATTGATTATATCATGCATGTTGTTTAAATAATCATTTCGTGATATATATTAATAATAATTCATATTAATCCATTTGTTGCGTGTCTTCAAACAAAGGGTAAATTTGTATGTCTATTTTGTGGTCCTAAGATGAAATCTCTGCTTTCAAAAAGTTTAGAAAGGAGGTGTTTGATGAGTAAAAGAACTTCCTTTTCTAAGAACTTTCATAAGTATCGGGGACTACCTAAAACATCTTCAATGGAAAACAAGAACTGGATTAAAACTACAAAATGACACCTCCCATGAAGTTGTCATGACGTAATTAATCCCTTGAGGTAATGCGATTTTTTTAATGTATTGTGAATGGAATCATGTTTTGAAATTTTATTTTAATTATTCATTTTATTTACCGCATTTGATAAATAGTTTTCTGATTTTTTTATGCTTCATCAATGTCGGCATCGGGAAGGTAGTAATAATGGGCTTCCACGAGGAATGAAATGTTATCCCACCAATTCATGAGGTTTCTTTACTATAAGGACCTAAAAAATAGTTCTTCTATTTGATACAATGCATATCAGAAGAATGTGACAAAAACATTATGGCAAATCATAGATGGCGTGAAGGATAAAGAAAAATTGTCAAAATTTGTAATGACATTCGCGAAGCCAATCATGCAATGCAAAGTGTGATCCTCGATCACCAATGAGACCAAATAATCCTTTCCATGGTAAGCAGAACCAAATATCAATATAGTATACAAAAACCTCAAGTACTACCGCCTTGAAAAAGAGATAAATTCGATAATAAGCTCTTCGAGGGGCAACCTCTTTATGCCCACATAAATGTATAAATTACAAGATGGATTCAGAAAATGAAAATGTCTCCTTGGTATATATAGGAGACTTGAGGTATAATTATAACTAATGGCCTAAAGCCGAAGCATGTTAAATAAAATAAACATTACTAATATAATATGCCCCAATTAAGGGTAATGAGTCAATATTAGGAATTAACATGCCCCTCCACTTGAAACAAGTGTTTTCCGCAACGCTGGAGTAAAATCCGGATGATTCCCCAGATAAAAATACTCATCTTCCTGGCGGAATCTTCACCAAAGAGTTTCCCTCTCCATTTTACCGAGATAATTCTAAAATGGACGGTATTCCTTCAATCGGGCGATTTCTTGTGTCAGTTATGGCTTCAAGTTCCAATATGATTTTCCTTCCTCGCCAAGTTCTCGCAATATAGTTTGAACCGATCTTGTCACCTATAACCTTCTTGCTTACGAAACATGGAAACTCGGGTGTACTCGTGAAGATGCGAGAAACTCTAATTTGTATGCCATAGTACCAATCTTTGCAACACCTTATAAGGGACATAGTAATTTGCGATAATTTATTATCCTTCTGGCTTCTGTTTGAGGGACATCACCAGATGGTTGTAGTCTTAAAACAATCTAACTCTCTACTTCAAAACTTCTTTCATCACTATGATGTTGATCTAATTGTTGTTTCATACGATTATGCCATGGTCGTTGTCCTTTTTAATATTTGAGAACTTGTCGCTGATGCCTCATGTGATATCTCCACTACTTGAACTCTTGTGATTTTCTTTAGATAGCTGAAGTGATGGAAGGAGGTGGTATCTATAGAGTGCCATAAATGGTGTCATTTTGTTGCAAGATGAAAGGAAGCATATATAACACCATTCTACCAAGGGTAATCATCCGTGGATATCGATGGCCACCTACCTATTTCAACTGGCTCAAAATAGTTTTCCGGTAATTTTGGCAATTTCATTTTTAGTAGGTTTTAACTTCCCGGCCATTTTGCATGCCTAAATGATATTGTTTTGAGATTGAGGTTCTCAATGATATCACGGAAAGGCAAGGATTGATCCTAAAATGAATCTCCTCAATGATACCTTTCCAACAAGCTATCATATTCCTAAATGGAGATCGTATGCAAAAGTTACGACTCCTGGAAGTTGATGTACTCATCTTACCCAAACGGGGCCCACATGACTTTCGGGCGCTTCATATCTCCTAGGGTTAGGTTTTTGATGCCTAGGACTTTGGCATTCCGCCGATGCATCAGAAAAGGCTCTCAAGTCTTCATTGTAATCGCTTTCATGTAATGCGAGCAGTCGTTACATCTCTTCTCGAGATAAGTCGCCACCATTCTAGCTTAGTCTTTCATCAGATTTTACAAAGATTCATACATTTATTTCCATTAATAGAAATCATAATATCAGATACCTGTATTTATGGTTGCATCTCTAATACATTCATGTTATATTATCAAATTCACGATATCTTGTGCATTTCTTTATTATATCTCCTGATCCTCATTTGTGCCAAACATAATCCGGATTAGTAACCATTTGAACCATTGTGTTTTGTTTCTATCGTGAGACAAAGAAACTAAGGTAGAGACTTCCGACATTTGTTCACTATCTCGGTTTTTCCATCCGGGATTGAGGATGATAGGATGAGATATGAGCCAATCGAGTACCCAAACAAGAAAATAATTCGGGTACTCAATTGGCTCACAAAGTGAAGATGGGATCACACCATAATAATCTTGGGCTGCCATGTAGCTGGACTGTTTCCATGAACAAGTGGAAATTGTACTAGCTTTGAAGGATGGTAGAGTGCATGTGCAAAGGCATTGGTCAGCTTCATCAACAATCACCATGATGACACTCTTTCCTTTAGACCGCAGAATCTTGTGATGAAATTCATGGAAAACTCCTCCCACGTCGACTTGGGACAAGATAATGGTTGTAAAACACCAGGGGTCTTAATTGTTTCACTCTTATTTGTTAAGTGTCCAACATTCTGCCACAAACCTTTGAACATCATTTTAAGGCCATCCCTAAAAAATCCTTCTTAACTCTATTGTGGTTTTCAAAAATCCTTAGTGTCCTCCTACTAGAGAGGTGTGCATCCAATATTACCTTTTGTTTGAGCTGGGGATTTCTTACATAAATATAAGCAATCTTTGTACTATAGTGAATCATTTTTTCTATGTAAATGTATCCGATGAACTAGAATCACAAGCAGCTCCTTCAATGAGAGTCCACACTTTTTCTGGCCATTCTTCCATTCATCCCTTTGTTTCTATTATCCAATTTGCTTGATGATCGAGATAAAGACAGAAAGGCTTCAACATATTCATCCTTCCTTGAGAGTGCATCTCCACAACATTTCAGTTTCCTCTCTGCTTTTTATGCATAATTTCCGATTTGAAAATCATAACCCAATATCTTGGTTACCCATTTTTGTTGTTCTTCTGAAGATAGTCTTTGTTCGAAGAAGTATTTAAGACTATCATGATCTGTTTTGACCTTGAAGTGCCTACCTATTAGGTAAGGACTCCATTTCTTCAATGCATGTAGTATTACCATCATTTCCTTCTCATAAATGGGTTTGTGTAAGTCCTTTCACTTGAGTGGTCGAATTTCAAAAGCCAGAGGCCTTCCTTCTTGCATTAGGACAACACCAATTCCATTTCCCGAGGCATCACATTCCACAATAAAGGTTTTTGTGAAGTCTAGAGTGGTCAAGACATGATCTTTGCACATCACCTCTTTAAGTTGTTCAAAATCTTTAGTTTCCTCTGGATTCCATGAAAATGCATCCTTATTAGTTAGTGTCATTAAAGGTGCTGCTATTCTTCCATATTGTAACACAAACTTGCGGTAGTAACCTGTCAAACCCAAAAATCCTCTAAGATTCTTTAATGTTTTGGGAATCGGCCAGTCCATCATGGCCTTAAT